>ML809722.1:31985-43720 GCA_009831015.1 Picea engelmannii | reverse complement strand
TATATGCTGGTTTTCCCGGTTTGGGTTTCCAGGTGAAAAATCTCTGTGTAATGTTTGTATTTGCCATTGTATCTTTTCTGTTCTTTTCTGAATATCAGTTTGCAGTAGATATTGTACAAGATTAGAATTTACAATCTTGTATAGATATGTTCAATGTATCTTGAGTGAGTGAGTGAGTTATCCATTTCTGATCCAATTTTATATATTTCATTAAACATTCGATTAAGTTACCAAGCTTACTCAACCTACAACCTTGAGTGACTCTTGGAGTGATAACAGAACCTACTTTCATATAGAAGGGCCCAATCACTAGGATAAAAATATTTCTTCTTGATATACTTTTCATGCCATTTAGTCAATTTTCTTAAATAAGTGTAGTCCTCTGCAGAGCATCTTGTCTAATTTCATCACGTTCATTTAGCTACAATGTCCTCTATTTTTGGGCTTCATCCAAATCCATTCCCAATTGCATAGCAGTCCTGAAAGTTTTTACTTGAAATTCTATGGGAAGAAACACTTGTTTCCCATACATTAATTCTTAAGGTGTATGGCCTGTTGTGTTTCTCCAAGTTGTTATGTAGGCCCATAAGACTTGAGGCAACCGATATACCCAATGTTTATGGTGTAACTAAATTTTCTTGGTAAGTATAGCCTCTATCACTTGGTTAGTTGATTCCACTTGTTTGTTTTCTTGGGGGTGATAAGGTGAGGATTTTCTATGTTTAATCTAATATTGTTTAGTAATAGCTTTGGCCAAATTGGAGGTAAATTGGGTTCCTTGTTCTGTCACTATTTTTCAAGGCACACCAAAACAAGTAAAGATGTCTTTGAATAGAAAATCAACAACTGATTGTTCATTTACAGAGTACAAATCTTTAGCCTCTACCCATTTAATCATATAATCTATATAGACCAGTATATACCTTCTTCTTCTAGAGATGGGGTTGATAGGGACTACAAATTCCAAATCCCATTTATCAAATGGTTAAATTACTACCTGAGTTTGGAGAGGCATCTCATCACTTGTAGTTGGTTTCCCCATCCTTTGACAATCATCACAACTGGCCACATATTTCTTTGCATCCTTGAAAATGGTTGGCCAATAGTAGCATGACTGTAGTATTTTGTATGTTGTTCTCTTATCAACAAAATGGCCTCCACATGGGCCATCATGGCAGGATTTGAAGATATCATACTTCTCATCCTCCCATACACATCTTCTAATCACCAAATCAGGTTCAGTATGGTATAGACAATCATCATGCCACATATAATTTGCGCTCAGCTGAATAATCCTCTATTTTTCTCGAAGGGACAAATTCTAAGGTAAATTCCTTGTTACAATATAGTTTCCCACATCTTCATACCAATGAATGCAAGTATAAATAGAAAAAATACTTTCATCTGTAAAATTGTCATCCACTGGTGCATTATCACCTGTATGAATAAGACTAGGTAGGAAATAAAAAACAAGGTTATCTTTGCCACGTCTATCAATGATAGTAATATTGAATTCTTGCAATAGTAGCATCCATCTAGTAACTCTAGCATTTGTCACAGGATTATTCATTAAAAATCTAATAGTTGAATGGTCCATGTGTACCCAAACCTCAAACCCTATTATGTAGTTTCTGAATTTATTAATGGCGTGAACCACTAATAATAATTCCTTCTCAGTGACACTGTAATTCACTTCGGTAGGGGATAGATTTTTGTTGAAAAAGAAGATAGCATAGGGGATTTGGTTTTCTCTCTATCCTAGAACAACTCCCAAAGTAGTATCTGAGGCATCAACGCAAATATGAAAGGAAAGAGACCAATTCGGTCCTCTTAACACAGGGGCATTGGAAATATTTTTCTTTAAAAATTCAAAAGAGACATGACATTGCTCATCCCAATGGAATTCATCCTCCTTTGCTAATAATTTGAACAGTGGGGTAGCCAAGTTTGTGAAATTTTGAATGAATCTCCTATAATATCCAACATTCCCTAAGAAGTTTCTAACTTCTTTTTGTGAGATAGGGATTTTGATTTGAGAAATAATGTCAATTTTAGCAAGATCTACCCTTATTCTGGTACCGGAAATATGATGACCCAATACAATCCCTTTCATGACCATCATTCTAGATTCTTCATGGCTAAGGGAAAGATTAGTCTCTCTACACCTGATCAATACTTTCTCCAAATAGTGAAATGGTTGTTGAAAATCATTCCCATATATTGTGAAGTCGTCCATATAGACTTCTACACAATCATGGGTTAAATCGGAAAAAATAGGTAGGACAACCCTCTGAAAGGTGGCGGGAGCATTACACAAACCAAAGGGAAGAACCCTATAAGAACAAGTACCCCATGGGAAAGTGAATGTGTTTTTCTCTTGATCTTCAGGGGAATTTTGGATTTGATTATACCCACTAAACCCATCTAAGAAAGAAAAGTACCTCTTCCCAGACAAGGTGTCCAAGACCTGGTCTATGAAAGGTAAGGGAAAATAATCTTTGTAGGTATCCTTGTTCATCTCCCTGAAGTCCACACAAATTCACCATTATTCATTCTTCTTGGGGAAAATAACTAATGGAGACACCCACTTGCTATCTGAAATAGGATAAATAAAATTGACATGTAGGAGTTTTTGGAGCTCTTCTTTCACTATGTCTTTTAAGGTTGGGTTCATTCTTCTTTGGGGATGGCTAACATGTATGATTTGATCATTGGTGTAAATATGGTGTATACATGTATCGGGGTGCATTCATTTAATATCGTAGTAATCCCATGCAAAAGCAACAAACTGTCCTTGAATAATTTGGATCAAGTTTTGTTGTTGATCTGATTCTAGGCTAGAATTTATATATAGGGATTTTCCGAGACTTGTTTCAACAGTCTAGACAACTGACTCATTTTCTCCACTTATTGTTGATATAGTAAATAATGTAGAAGTGGAGGGATTCCAAACTTCCTGAAACTCAAGCCTGAAAATATGTGTGAACTCTGGAAAAGATTGAGGATACTCAATGCATTCTGTATTAGCTAGAAATAGGCTTAAAATTTGTTCTTAAATTTTTTCTTGAACTCCCTTTGATTACTCAAGTGTTAATAGTAGTTGAGAATTGTTCTCCTCCCCATAGGTATTCTCCATCCATATAGGAACTTTAATGGTTGGTCGGGCATGAGGAAAGAGAGCAAGTTTTTGACTATGGATTCCATTAGAAATTGCCATATCCCCAAACCGATGACTAATAAATGCATCAACAGTGGCCAACCAAGGTCGACCAAGCACAACTAGATGTCCAGGTTTTGAGTATTTTGAATGAATTACCAAGAAGTCCACAAGATACTCCTAAGAAGATAAGGTAATTGTTACATCATCTAGGCTTCCTGCTAGGATGATCACTGATTTGTCTGCCAATTCCAACAAGGTTCATGTTGACCTTAAATGATTTAGTTGCAGCGTACACATAGTGTCAAAAGTCATAACATTTATTGTTTCTCCTAGATCAATAAGTGTATTTGACGAAGAAATACCATTAATTTCTATAGTCACCACTGGGTTTCCTGTATCATTATATTTAGATGGAAATTCTTATATAAATGATAGTTGTCCAACCACTTGTATAACATGAGGTTCCTTCCTCTTCCTTATAGGATTTTTGATGCAAATATCCCTTATAATTTTAGCATAGATAGGAATATCTTTAATGGCTTGGAGTAGGGGAATCTTTACACATATATTCCTTAGTTCAACTTCTAAGTCATGTCCTAAAGGTACCTTAGGTTTTTTCACAAGTAACCTTTCTCGATAGGGTGGGGGATTAGCTTACTGAGGTATTTATGATGGTTTAGGTGTGTGAGGGGGAATTTCCTCTTGTACATGGATATCTTCTTCTTCATTGGGTTGGTCATGTATTTGTTCTTCTTCTCTAATAACCATTGTAGAATTTAGTTTATTCAAGACTTTCCCAGATCTCAATTGAATTTCATTTAGTGAAGTAGGATTTATTACATAAGTTGGGAAAGTTTGTACTTCAAGATTTTGTACATCTTGAGTAGTTCTATTGTTCGGATTAAGGATGGGTTGTGTAGGAATATGGGTATGTAGAGGGGATTTTGGATTAGGTGCATCTTTCATTTGTTGTTGTTGATTTGAGTTCAAAGGCAAGGTGAGTTTTTATTGCAGCTGGGAAGGTGGAAGTAAAGTAGGTGGATTAAATACGGGTAACAACTGAGAGAGATTTGAAGGATATTGTGGGTAATTAGGAAGAGATGGTGGTTGAAAAGGAACATTTCCATATGCAGGGCCCCTCCATACTTGTTTCCAAGGTTTGAATTGTGGTTTCTTATGTGTCCATTGAGAATAAGGCATTGGAGGAATCCATTGTTGTTGTGAGTATTGTGTGGTAGGATCGTAAAACATATTAGGATTTTGTTATCTCCATGCTCTCTTGGGGGGATATGATGTTTCATGAGGTTCTCCCCCTCCCTTGAAAATGGATTTTATTCCAGGTAAATAAGGGAACTCATTGGTAGGGTGATATTCTATACAAAGCCCACAGATTTCAATAACATTAATAGGACATTACTTTTTAGGGTGCCTATTCCTACACCGAGGACAAAAAATTGTTAAAGTAACATTTTCTTCTTCTTGTTTATTTTTTTATTTTCATAGTGTTTAAATGGATGTTGATTTTGTTTAGGATTTCTGTTTTGAATTTTTCAAGAATATTCCCTAATTATATCCTTGTAACACCTCCTAGAGAAGGTTTGGTAGTTCTGCCTATAGGATCCCTTACACTTTTTCATGTTTTGGCTTGGTCGCGAGAGTACCTTTTACAAGACTCTGGAATGTCTACAAACGGATTCTGATATACATCCCCAGAACTCATGAGGTTTTGTACCTTAATACAGTCATCCCTTATAGCTTTTAGGAAGATGGTCCTAACTATGGCTATGTCTAAGGAAAATTGTTTCATCTTTTGATAGTTATATAGGAACCGTTCTAGGTAATCTTCCAAACTTTCCTCCTCGGACTACTGCATTTTAAATATTCCTTTCCTAGCATCCCTAGGTATGCAATAGTCCTAATATTTATGGAGGAAGATCTCCTTCATACCATCCCAATATAAGATAGTGTGTTCTCCTAGGCTCATAAACCATTAATGCTGAGTCTTTAAGTGTGGCTGGAAAGAGTTTTAGTTTTTATCCACTATCAGTGTAATTATAACTTCTACATAGTATATAAAATTCAAACAAAAATGAATTAGGATATTTTTTTGACATACCATGGAAGTGAGGTAATGATGACAATTAAATATTCTTCATAGAAACATCTCTGGTAATGTCTAATATTGGGAATCCAAATGTCTTTGTTTCATTGTTTGCATTTCCCTCTTCATCTGCCATATCTCCAAATACCACATTATAGGTTGTTGGTGATGTCTCCCCACTAAGTGATGGTTCAACCACTGGGTTGGTTGGTATATCCAATTGTTCCAATACTTTGTGTGTTTCTCCAATGGAGTATTCAACCTCTTCTACCACTACCTCTATCTCTTTTCCAGCTCTTCCTTCTGATTGGGTCGCCAGTGCTTCCCTTCTTGCTTGATGTAATATGTTTTCAATCTGAACAGTAGCTTTAGATTCAGGACCTTTGGTTGTAGTTTCAATTACTTCCTTTGAACTCTGACCTATGAATGTTTTTCCTACACAAACATTAGTTGAGTTAGAATGGGGGATTTTTCTTGATTTTTTTGTAACTTTGGGGGGTTTTCTTGAATTTTCTCCAATTTTAGATGCAACAAATCTTCCTTTTCTATCTCTACGCTTATGCATAAAAACAAGATCTAAATACCAACTCGCACAAAATTAAACTAATGAAGGTAAGAGGACAACCTGACTTTGGAGAAACCCCACTAAAGTGGATGCATGGGCTCTTCCCTCACGTCTTACCATCTTCTCCCCGCCCTCAAGTCGTCATTAAAACCACTCAAAAACCATAAAACCAATATAATGCAAACACTACCAATTACCATTTACAACTCCCTGGCAACGACGCCAAAATGTTGGTGCAATTATATGTTCAATAAATTGCAATCATTTAATATGTCAATCTGGTTTTGTAATCAATAGATTTGATGTATTGTATGTACCGATGACAGATAATTGTCTATGTCCGCTGAGTATAGTCTATGTAAGAAAACACCTTTGAAAACCAAATACTCTATTTTCACACCTTTCAAATAACACTCCACACACAATTCAAAATTCAGAAAGAAAAAATGATCAACAAACATATAATCTAGAGTTCTTTCTCAGGTGATGGATCTGTTCATTTCTGGCTCATGAAAGATAAATATGAACTATGATTCTATCTCCTGGGACAACCACACAAACAATAATTAACACTCTGGAAACTTAATCAAGCTTAAAAGAATTATCAGGTAGGGTAAAACACTCCATTATAAGTGCATGTATGGTGAGAGATGGAGGTATTAATTATGCATGTGTCTACAAAGTGTAACCTAATCAATTCTGGAAAAGAAAGCTAAGTATGGTGGAATGCTCCATTACAGTCTCATGTATGGTCAAAGATGGAGATCCAACCCATCCTTACATTTCCATAACGAAAACAAAAACTACAACATTTGTCTAAACAAAAAACTAAATCACTTAAATTGAATAATTGTTCTCGCATACTCACATAAAGATGTCAAATCATTACTCATAAATCATGAAACTCAGAGATATCGCATTACACACACAACTCTCTCTTACTCAAAATTACCACACATCCATGTGACCTGCTACCAAATGCATCACTGAAACATAACAAAGAAGGAATTAAATGTTGTAATCAAACATGAAATTACTCTATTCGCACACAAAAAAAAATCAGAATCGTATTCACAATTAATTACAAAGAGACTTACCTTAGTTGGGTCAGTGGGCCCTTGTCGTACCAACAAGGAAGATCTTAAGAAAAAAATTTAGTAGAGAAGATGTAAACGTACACATATAATCCATAAACAAATAGTATATCATTACTTCAGAAAAAGGGAGGCGCAATCCACAGTTGTTCCAGAACCAATCTTACATCGTAATTGTGCTTTATTTTTATCTATGCATGTCCTATAATATACAAGGCTCTCTCTTTAAAGAGAAGCAGTCGTTACAATCCAAGTCTGAACATAACATCAAATATTTTTATAATTATTACAATTGGATGATACATCGATTTTTAAGGAAAATATTTCATCCTCATGACTTGAAGTGCATGAGTGATGAAATGTATCGTGACCTCCAATGAACAGAGAATGTTCAAACCAACAAATTCCTTGGACTCATCGAGAACAATCTCGTTCCAACAACCAAGCCTTGGAATTCGGAATAGGTATCGGACGCGCACAACTGCATAACTTGGTACCAGACGCACACAGTCATACAAGTCAATATCAAACGAGCATAACAATCGGTATCAGAGACACACAATCATACAAGTCGGTACCAGATGAGCGTAAGAATTGTTACTAGATGATCTCTGCAACGGGTATCAGACGATATCAACAACGAGTACCGAACGATCTTAGTAATAGGAATGGTTGTCATGAAGTCTTCTTGAACCATCCAAAGTAATTAGGAAGTTCTTGGACATCAAATATTCAATCCTAATTATTAATAAATCACCATAAATTATGATTAAACATCAAGTACCTCATAGGTATGCAATAATTGTTTAAAGGACATGTATGATGAGGAAAATAGGTAGAAAGTGCATCTGTATTAGGAAAAATTGGTAAGGATATGGGAAAGATAGGGCCATTGGAGGTGACAAAAGGGAGGCTCAATAATGTTTAACCTACTAAAGACGATGTGGTGCTCGTTTCCCAAATACTTGAGAAAATGACAACTAAATTTTTTCAAACTAAGAATCTCCTTATTAACAAAGTGACTGACCTAGAGAGAGCTCAACAATAGATCCTTCCTCCTAGACCTCAATACTAAAAAAAAGAAAAGAAAAAGAGAGGAAACTAAGGATGGAATACTAGGCCCCTTAATGAGAAAAGAGTCCCTAACACCCTTTCACCTACTAATAGCATTAATCAATAATTTTTCCTTTGGTGTTTACCTTATGGTGATTCTCACTAGGAATATGAATGCCCTATACTTCATAATAATAATAATAATGAGGACCCTGAAAATTGTGAACACATGAATTGTATTGATACGTTAGATCCCATTTATACCATATCATCCCAAGAATTCTATAATATTAACTTGGAACAACTTGAACAAAGAAAAAAATAGGCTTCTAGGATGGATACATTATAAATTTGAAATCAAATGGATGAGGAATCTAAGAAAAAGTTGAGGAAGATAAATTACTTGACTTATTCTAGAAGAATGAATGCACCTGAGACTTATCCTAGTGATCCAAAACCCCCTCAAAAATGGAAAATATACCCTTTACCCTTGGATACTAATGCTTCTCCTCCACCAAATTTGCTCAAGAATGATGATACATAATTGAATATTGATATGACTATTGTCTTGGAAAAGATTAATGTACCTATCCCTCTTCCTTAAATAATGAAGATTCCTTCTCTAAGTGACAAGGTTAAGAAATTTCTAACTATCCAAGAACATACTGATGATCCTCTTGTAGTATTACAGGCTATTTATTGTGACCATATAAAGGAGGAAATTGCACCCTTTTTCACCACTCTGGTAGTAAATGACCTCGTGCTTCACAATTGTTTGCTTGATTCTGGGGATTTTTCCAATATGATGTATTTAAAGGTCATGAATCAATTTGGTTTGAAAACATTAAGGCTTGATAGGAATGTGTGGATAATTGATTATAAATAAATCAAGGTATATGGCATGATTAAAGACCTTAAGGCATGTGTGGATATTTATCCTGAGGTTTCTATTTCGATGGATGTTGTAGTAATTGATGTGCATGATGCTTGGGACTATTATTGTCTAGGAAATGGGTTGCAACTTTGGGTGGTAGCCTCTATATGGATTTATTCTATGCAACCATCCCAATTGGAGATGGAAAATATGTTACTTTATATAACCATCCTTTGATTGAAAATCATGTGGAAGATCCTAGCAATAGAGATGCTTGAAGTGAGACTAATTTTGAAGAAATGGAGATATGTGCAATATTAAATAGAGAAGAACATTATGATAAACCTTGTGAGACTTATGAAAAACTAATAGATTCCCCTCCTGATCTTAATTTTCTCGAGTCTTAGATATATTTCCCTTTGTGAAAGAAGATGGTATTGATGATATTGATGGCACAGTTTTTCAAAAAAGAGAGGATTACAGAAAATAAATTATGAAGTATGAGGATCAACATCTAGGGTATCTTAAAATTTTAAACCAACATAATGAAGGAGCCTTACATTTTTGTGATGATGATCATAAAAGCATTTCCTTGATCAAGTCCTATCCTCCTACTTTGGATTGAGAAAAGAAAACTCAATATGATAAAGGGATAGTTGATCTTAAAGTAAGGACGAAATATTTTCAAAGAGGAAGCTTAGTACTTATGTGGGACAAGAGAAAGGGGAAGCCAAATGTGTAAGGATTTTGATTGATTATGGCATGGCACTTACAAGATTGAGACGAAAACTTGAATTTTTTCCTTTTATCTGACCACACATGAGGGAAGGAGACTACCATTACCTATCATTGCATCCCTCCTCAAACCTTTGTTGGATCATGTTGTCATTGATGCCAATGGTTTGATTATTTGGGGGATTGTTGGATCATATGTCATTGATGTAAATGATTTGGTTTGATTGATGTCATTGATTGATGTCAAGTAATTGATTAATATGATGCCTTTGATGAGAATAATATATGTCCAAGTGGAAACCAATTGATAAAGATGGATCATTGATATGATGCCCTTGATGAGAATGATATATGTCCAAGTGGAAACCAATCGATGCAAAGATGAATCATTATTGTCTTATCATGGTTGATAAGGTGCACAAATGGATGAACTCCAAAGTGGTCCCCTTATGGTGAAAGCCCTCACGGGAAGACGCTTTATGGATTGGGTTATCCTAGAAGAAACATTGGAGGACCCATGCTTGTATGTGGAATAATGAGATGAAGATCAATGAAGTTGTTGGTGAAACTATCCTAGATGGATAGTGTTTGTCATGCCATTTCCGGTGGTACGTGGAATTTCACATAACTCCTCACGGTTTGAGAGTTATGGCCTTATGAAGTTGGAGGACCCCCATATGATGGCTTGAAGCCCCAAAAGGTCAAAGAAGTAAAAGTGCTTGAAAAGAAGAAATCATTATTTAAATGATAAAGTAAAGTGACAAAATCAAGAAGGAATATTTAAATGATAAAGTATTGGAGAACTTTCTATTCATGGAAAGTGGTTAACCCTAAAATAAGGAAAATAGGTTAAGTGACCTAGAAATGGGTTAAGTAATCTAAACATGGGTTAAGTGACCTAGAAGATGAAAGCATAAATAAGAAGCTAGGATCTCTTGTAAAAAGTACATTTGGTAAGAATCCTTTGTGGATCAATGGAGAGCTTCTTGGTAATATCTTTTGTAGTATTGATGGAGAGCTTCTTGTGAGAGAATCTTATTGGTGTGGATATCTTGAGCATGATTGAAGATCTATTTTGAGGAAGAGAGCGAGAGGAGGATCTCATGGACGCATCAAAGTTTCGACAATGTCAAAGATCTTGATGGAAAAAGTCTCGGAGTCACAAAAAACCCTATTTTCCGATGCCCACGCGAGCTGTCTGTGTATAGGGTACGTGTACACGCGAGCTGCCTGTGTATAGGGTGAATGTACATGCAGGCTGATTGTGTACAGGGAGCGTGGAATGAATAACCTCATGGAGATTTGTGTTTGAGATGGTGCCAAGCTCTTGGATGATGAGGCAGGTTCCAGATATGCATTCTATGGCCTCATATCTATCACTAAGACACTGGTATGGTTACATTATTGTCTTGATAGATGCTATAGTTTGATATGTTGTGAATGCTTAGGGAATTCTTGGTATGGCTTCTATGATGTGGCTCAATTTGGTTGATTTGATGGATGGAGTGAGAAACACTCTTTTGATTCAGTAGTGACATGATTGCTATGGTATACTTGTTGTTTATACATGATTGAGATAGCATTCATATTGATTTGTTGTGGAGCATGAGTAAGCTATTGGAGAGCTTGGATGTATTGTGACTAGTTGTGGGTCGGTTTGGATAGTGGAAGACAGAAGAGAAAGTGATTGCAGGTTGTAGAGGATCTGAGCATGTGAAGAAAAGCAAAACCCTAGTTTCTTAGAAGCAAACGCTTGTTGCATTATACATTGGTCATGTTCACACGAGGGCTGTAGTGAGCCAGAGCGCATTCACACACAGGCTGCACTACTGATAGGTCGTGTACCTATTGACAGATTGATATCTGTTGAGGATTGTTGCCTCATCTCAGTTGATGTTGAGGGTGTAAGCTGAGTCTTGCATATAGAGCTGGTGCTCTTGTAGAGTTGTACTCTATTCAGTTGTTGCTGATAAATCCCAAGGATTGAAGTCCGTAATAAAAAGAAAATTGTACATACATCTTGTGTTCTTTGTGTTCATTGTGGTGATGACTTGGTGATGGTATATTTCTCATATATGTTGTTGATATGTGCTTACATCTAACTGGTCATAAATGACAACAATGGGTAATAAATAAATGTTGAATGCTAATTG
>ML809722.1:19967-31832 GCA_009831015.1 Picea engelmannii | reverse complement strand
TATTTTTACCTTTCATATGCTAGGGTTAATCATATCTCCCTGCCCATTTTTTACTAATGATTTTATGTTGGAATGTTCTAGGAAACTTTTGTAGAGTGATGTAGGTTGCAAATCTTGGAGTAATAGATATGTTGAGGTTCTCATGCACTCTATGGTGAGCACATGTCCCCATGTTGGAGCCATATGTTACCCCCTCTCAACTAGGGGTAACTAGAGGAGATCATTCTTCATGATCCACATTGTACACAATGATCTCAGAGATGATGATAAACATTCTCCATAAACAATATCACTTGATATTCATCTCCTTCATCATTGCTCATATCATTCACTTGATCAGTGGGTTCATCCAATGATGGTAGTACATCACACATGAGGTACAATAGTCATTGTTTCATATAAAGTGTCACATTTAATGCAATAGGAATTTAGGTGAGGATCATGGGTTGAAGTCAAATAATGAATCATGATTCTTAGAAGTTATGTTTTTTTCCTTGTTTCACCTTGGTGGCCATCCTATATGTCCTAGTCAAGTGTTATCACCTTGGGAAACAAGGGTACTATTGGGAGACCTTAATAAGGGTAATGTACCATCGCCTTTCGTACTTAATTTTTTTTTCTATATTCATCACATTGTACTATCTTATGGAAGTGGTTATTATATGTGTCCCAAAAAGGTCCGTACCTAATTATCTTATGAGAAGAAGGGACTTGAATGCCCATAGTTGATGCAGTTGGTAAGAAAGAATAAAATTGATATATTATAAATTCAAAATTCAAAAGAATAAATGGATATAAATGAAAATCACAATCCAATATTAGCTTGATCTCTACCCCCTCACTATGAGTCCATCACCCTAACTCCTAATACACTGAATGCATATCCAAAGAAAAGGACTTAATCAAATCTCGATGTAATAAAAGAATAGACCTGAAAAGGAGATTGCAAAGAAATTAATGAATATCAAAAGGCAAGATAGGGGTGGAAAGAAATAGTTCCAATGAAAGGGTAACTTAATGCACTTAAAACTCCCTCTACAAAGGCACTCATGGAGATGAACCTCACACATGGCCTTGTATGTCAATGACACCATGACCATGAAGTAAACCCCATGTTATACCATTTATTCATACTTACACTTTGATGGTTTTTTCAAAACTATTCCTTTACTTGGGTATCAGAACACTTAATAGGGTCTTGTGAGGGTCCTCACATACTTAAACTTGACAAATTGCATAAATATTTAAGCTAGTGTGAATTTTGAAGAATATACCAAATGTAAATTTCTTATGTGGATTTTGTATTAAACATTGACTTACATTTCATGATTCTAATGACTTTTGTATCCATGATGTATGGTCTTACCTAGTTTTATGAGACATTATTTGATGATGATGCACTCCTTGAGATGGTCCTTTGGAGGACATTTTGATGCGTCTCTCACATTTCATGGAGGATGTTTCACACTGTATGGAGGTTTTTACATACTTGATGATGAGAATTGGTTTATATGATGACTTGAATTACTTCTTGACACCCTTCGACACCTCCTAGACCTGTGACATCACACATTTGAGCTGGAACATTGCATATGCATCTTGACGTGTCACTCAGAGGGTAGGAATATCACCCCTTGGACATTGCACCCCTTTGAGGATGTTAGGATTTGGATGGATGTCATTGTGTTTGATCAAGATGGTACATCTCTTCACAGAGGATATGGAGCCCTTTTCCATGATGAAATCACACTTGGAGGCTAGGATATTGTACATGTAGAGGACGGCATCACTCTTGACGATGATGTGATGTTTTTTTGAGCCGACCTAGCATTTGGACGATGAGATGGCGCCTTGTGGATGAGGTTATGTCACTTTCTTGATGAAAAGGAATTACCTTTGAGGATTATTTTCACCTTTTAGGAGAGAGACATGAATTTTGGGGTCTTGTACCCCTTTAGGAGATGACTTTGCCCTTTTTTTTTCCATTTACATTCACATGTGTGGCACTTTTAGGGGACGTTTTCATGTTTTGGCATTATATCATTGTTTGGAGGAATTTTGGGGATTGTCCTAAGATTTATCCACCTTGTATCAGGGATTCTTATGTTTTAGGGGCTTCCAAAAGAGGTATACTACTTGGTTTCCTCAATATATAACAAAAATTCATTGTAAATCATAACAAAACCTATGGGGAATCATTTCTACTTGTCTCTTATTTCATCTATTTCACTATGGTTGAATTATGCACGTTCTTTTGGAGATGATATTTTGGGTAATTTCAAGTTTTGATGAATAATTTCATGGCTAGGGTTTCATGGTGATCATTGATTTATCTAGTAAGTGTTTTTCTTAAGTCTATGTTGGTTTATTTATTGGATGTATTAAGTGAATGTTTTATGAAAATGGTGATATTGCATGTTATCTTGTATTTTTCTTGAATAAACCTTGTATTGAAACCCTGGAAAGGTTTGTAGTGGATTACCTTTCCTTGTTAATAATCTTGTTGAATCTTGTTAAAAGACACAAGGGTATTTCTAGGGTTTGTAGTGGACTACCCTATTTGTATTCTTGTATGATAATATCGTAGGGTTTGTAGTGGACTTCCCTAGGGTTTTACCCAACATTCATCTTGATGTCATATTTCAAAGGTTCTTAGAAGACCTAGGGCGGCCTCTTAGGGTTTTTATTGGACTACCTTAATTTTCCATTCTAAAGGATAAATACCTAGCCTTTGTAGTGGACTTCCCTAGGGTTTTACTCTTAAATATTTCTTTCACCTTTGGTCTCCAATAAAGTGGATGATCTGACTCCATATTCCTAAGGAAATAAGAAAACACTAGTATTTATCCCTTGTTCAAAGTTCTAAACCCTAATTTCCTCTCTCCTTTGTTTTTCTATGGTTAGATTAGGGTTTGTTGTAATTTACCTCCAATTTCTAGAAATCTTTTAGCTTAGCATCTAGGGTTTATTGGCATATTTCACTTTGGGATACACCTTGACATATTTTATTACATTGTTGTTATAATTTTAATAATTTTATGGATTGAAGTCTTGGATAATTTAGGGCTGATTCATGTCATTTACTTTTCAACAAATGATTGTTACTAAAACGTATTTTTAACTTGCATTTTCAACCCTAGTTTATTGCATTATTGACCTATTTCACGAGATGATTTTTTTTTTGTTGTAGTTTGACCCATTCATGAAGCAATCATATTTAAATACAGGTTTTATGAGATATATAACTTTCTTATTGATTTTTGGTAATTGGATAATTTTTTTGACTTATTTTGAGTTGGTAAACATCATTAATTGTCCAAGATAATTTACATATACAAAAATGGAAATTGATTTCTTAAACCACCTTGTTCTTGCCTTGATAACCTTAACCTAGTGGTGTATGATTGAGTGACCAATATAGGAGGTTGTATTCTTGATCCAATATTTCTATATGATTCCTTGAGGTTGCTAGGGAATCCTTCCTTGTGTTGGAATTCATCCTTCACTAAAACGAGGGAAGCAATTTCTAAGGTGGCAGCGGAAAATACTTTTGATGTTACACTTGTCTTGCATCTTGTGAAAGTATTTTCACAAGTGCTAGATCTTGTGCTAACAATTCATATTCTCTTTCTGAATTTATTTATTGAGCTATAGTGATTGTTTAGTGGACCTTAGTGTTGTGTGGTTAAATTGTTGGTGTTGCTAGTGTTTGGAGTTTGTTGCATTGTTGCTAGAGTTGGGAGCTCACCCTTTATAGTTCAATGCCTAAGGAAAAAGTATGAGTTTACGAGGTGAAGGTTTCCCACCTAAGATAAATCATGATGATTCCAAACATGCATGGAAGAATGTTCTAATAGAAGAATAATAAATATAGATTCTATTTTCCTAGGTCATGGGTGAGATAGAAAGGAGTATCAATTAGTTTTAGAAGAAAATCGTTAATGAGTATGATTATCCATCTCGATGGAGATGGATATTTTTCATGGGAAATAACTTTTCCTATTGAAATGCTTTTGATATGTAATTATTTTGGTTTTGTTTATCTTGATGCGATGCAAATGTATTTGGATTTTGATTAGAAGGAAGACTCCTGAATAGTTTCACTAAATGTGCTCTAAGAGAAAATTTAGATTATTTTGAAATTCAATGATTTAATGTTTAAATGTTAAGATGTCTTATTACTCCTAATTTATAATAAATTGTCACATAATTTATTAAAATATTATACAATATTACTTTGTTTGATTTGATGATGGCATGAAGAAGAGTTTTCAAGTGTATTCTTGTCATAATGTGTACTTTCACGAGAGACATAAGGAGGATAATTTATCTTCAAGGGATTGCAACCCATTTGAGCTAGGTGCTTAAGTGGTTGCATTGGGTAATGGCTCCATTTTCTCATTTGAGTTCAATCTAAATGATCTTTATTGGATCATTGTATTATTTTTCATCTATATTGATGCTTTAAAAGTGGAAAATATTGGAGGAATCAACTTGTAGAGCCATTTTAGTGACATGACCCAATTTGAAAAATTAGGGACAAAAAAACCATCTGAAATATTTTGAAGCCATTTTGAGACATCGAACGACATATTTTTTGTCCAAACCTTCTTTGGATAAAGGTTCTATATTATACACAATGTGACCTTTCCAACGGTGCAAGAATCACCTAAATATGTCTTTGTTTGCAAAAGTTATGCTTCCTACATGTTGACCTATCGTGTTGACCACCATGGTATGAGTGGATGCCACGTTAACACCCATTACTCAAAACATGTGGGGATAGCCAGGAGGGGAATTTCAAGAAGACTCTAGAAGGTCCAAACCTTATCACTATTTGAGGGTTAAGGAAGCCAAAACCTACATGTAGATGGTTACTAAGATATGTTAAATACCAGGCCAATAGAAGGAGAAGGGGTTCCAGTCTTTTGCATTATATCTTCTTCTATAGCTAAGAAAAACATATGTGAGTAGTATTTTGTGAGAATAAAAAAGGAGGAGGACTTTGTAGTAGTCATTTAGACCACAATGTCAAAAGGTAACTCCATAGTGTGTTCCCATTCCTTTGTATGTGAATTTTGTAACTAAAGCAAAGAGAGTAGAGCATAGGTCTCACCTTATAGTTGGATTTTCTCCCATATTGGGTTTCTCGGGTACAATATTGTATTAATGTGTGGATGGTGTGTATTTTTTGTGTGTTCTTTCATTTTTTATATTTCAGATATTTCTAAAATTCAAGCAAAGATAGTAATTAAATAATCTGGGGTCTAAGGAAATAAACTGCAAAAATATAATATTTTAGAATATTACAAGATCTATTCTGACAAACTATTCTAGTGGAATATATGTTGTAGTTTATAGACAATATTGATATCAAAGAAGCTTTCTTTGGGGTATTTGTGGGAACTTGCAGGGATCCAGGAATCGATTCAATAAGAAAGTCGTAGAACTCTAGCCATGACCAATGAGTCTATTCATAACAAACCTTGAGAACCAATAGATGAGATATTTGTGAGGATAGAAGAGAAATTTGATGGCATATATTGCAATATGTCCCTCCTCATGCCAACTCTAGCATGCAATATCAGATTGGATAGAGAGGCTAATGTCTCTAACTTTAAGATTAGATTAAAAGAGAAATCAAGAGATAATGAAGACCCAGAAAAGGAGTCAAGGAAAGAGCGTTAGGAAGAGAAGCTCAGTTTGAGTGACATTAACACATTACAATCCTTATTCAAGACAGGGGAGATAGTGAAAATAAATCCATACCAAGGTGAGATTTATGCACTAAATTGAATCATTGGTTGAAACTACTATAATTTTATTTCATCATTCACCATATAGATGAGGGAAAAAAGATGTCATTTTCTAGAATGAAGTTAGAGGGCCATGATTTAACCTAGTGAAGTCACACAAAGACACTTAATTTCGAGGATGATCCACCAGTAACTAAGTGTCAGGATTTCAAAACCCTCATTAAGTCCCAATTATATCCTATTGGGTATATAGAATACCAATGGATCCATTGGAATTACTGTAGGAAAAGGAGGGGGAAGAGTGTACAGAAGTACACCACTAATTTCAGAAGGATGGCCATCATGTTGGGTATCTCTCCCAAGAACCTTGATGTAATCCCCAAGTATCTAGGGGGTCTACATAGTCATGTACGAAAGCAATTGATGTTTTTCAATACAAGGAAAGTGGAAAAGGCATGTGTACATGCATAGTATCTGGGAAACATAGGGGACAAGAAAGGGAAGCCAAGTAGTTTTGAGCATAAAGAGCACCATCAAGCTTCCAAGGAGAAGGGATGATTTTAAGGATGGAAATTTATATTAAAATGCATAAACATGGGTTAATCTTACTAGTGTTTAATATGCAAAATGTAAAATGTTTGTCGATAGTTTTGTAAAAATATTAAAATTTCTAAGGATTTTATATAGTTTCTATAAAATTTTGATGATTTTTAAGGTAAAATAATTTTATTCTATGGAATTTGGGCAAATTATTTTTAGAAAAAACGGAAATTGGCGAATCGTTTTTTGGGAAAAACCATGGAAAATTATCCCATTTGCGAAATTTAGCCCCTAAAATCATCTATGCCAAGGAGGGGAAGAATAAGTGGAAGGGGGGTAAGGATAAGGAGATGGAAGCCACTGCAAATCAGTGCAGGGACCCAACAACCATTGTAACCATTGAAATATTGATTATCACACTGAGGAAAATCACTGGAAACTAAATCTAGAGATGAACCCAAAGAACCGCAAGATGTATGCAAAGAAAAAAAATCTTCTATACATAGATTCATGAAATTAGGTCGAAAAAAGCTTCAATGTGGATGATAATGTTTTTTACACATCATTACATAAGGAGGTGAATTTGAGTATCCTTAATCACCAACAAGAGAAGGACATGACCAAACTATTCCACATCAAGATCCAGGTCAAGAAGACCAGGATATATGATTTGTTTGACTTTGGTTCATAGGCTAATCTCATATCATGGGATTCGATCAACAAGATTGGATTGGAGGTCTGTGATCATCCTATGCCCTATTCATTGGGTTGGCTAAATGAAGATGCATAGATCAAGGTTAAAAAATAATGTAAGATTAATGTTTTTCTAAGTGATGATTTTATTGATGAAGTGGAATTGGATGTAGTACCCCTTGACATATGTGGAGTAATGTTGAGAATCCACCACATGTATATGAGGGATGTCATCCTCATGTGGAGAGCCAACCAATACCAACTAATCAAGGATGGGAATTCCTACATCTTCAATATGAATAAAGGAAATTCAAAGATCTCACTAGTAACTTCCAACCAAACCAAGAAGTTGATTAGTTCCAATAAGAAATAGGTTATACTTTTCTTAAGAGAAAATCAGACCGAGCATGAGTCAATGAGGGTGAAGGAATCCTGGAAGGGGTGTACTAAAGAGCATAAACATGAGTTGGAGTAGTTGATACATGCATACATATGAGTGTTATAGGAGTCTAAAAATATACCACCCAAGAGGGAAGTGGAGCATGAAATAAATTTATTTCCAAACTTCCCCATTGTCGAATACTGGGTTGTACAGACAATTTGTTCTAGAATAAAATGAAGTGAAGAAAAAGTTGTGACAGTTATTGGAGCATGGGGTGATTTTACTGAGCACCTCAACTTGTGGTTCACCTATCATTATAGTACCAAAGAAGGATGGGACTTGGTAGATTTGTATCGATTTCATGGATTTAAACAAGATTACAGTCAATAATTGATACCCTCTACCCATGATCGATAATTTGTTATATAAGTTGCAGCATGCCAAGTACTTCACAAAGTTGGATCTGAAATCATGATACCATGAGGTATATTCAAAGAATAAGACACCTAGAATTCCTCCTTCAAGACAAGGCAAAGTCTATATGAATGGTTGGTCATGCCATTTGGCTTATGTAATGCACCAACTACATTTATGAGACCGGTGAATGATGTATTACATCCATATTTAGATTCATTTGGTATAGTATATTTGGATGATATATTGTTTTATATATATACCTAGGAAGAGTACATCTCACATCTTATACAGGTGTTAGAGACCTTGAAAAATAATTAGTTGGTAGCTAACCTAAGAAATGTGAGTTTTATTAGAATTCATTGGTGTATATGGGGTATGTAATTAGTGGAGGGGAACTCAATATCAATCCCGCAAATATGGAGGTTGTCATGAAATGGCTAGTTCTTACAATTGTCATTGAATTTAGGATCTTTCTCGGGGGAAAATAGTACTTGTGAAAGTTCATAGCTTCATTTTTAGTTGTAGTTGTACCACTCCACACCATAAAAATGAGTGGTAAGAGTTTCCAGTGGGGGAAGAATCAACAAAAATATTTTGATGATTTGAAAAAAAAGATCAGTCAAGCACCCATTCTCACATTACCAAACTTGCAAAATCCTTTCAAAGTGGAGACAGATGTAAGTGGGTATGCCATGGGAGAAATTTTGATGCAAGGAGGAAGGCTTGTATGCTATCATTCTGAAATATTTCATGGGGAAAAGAGACCATTATCCACACAGATCACCAATCACTACAGTATTTGTAGGCCTAAAGTAAGTTATAGCAAACCGAACATTACAAGTGGATGGGGTTTTTACAGAAATTTCATCTAGTCATCTTTGGGAACTTTGGGAACTCTGATGCACAAGGATCCTTTTACCCATGATGCATACAACGAGCTAGATGAGGACTTCAAGGAGGTTTTTCAGTAGCTACAGGACCAAATTCATATAGAAGAAGGTGACAACGAGGATGACTATCATTTCCAAAATGGATTACTCTACAAGATTTACAAACTTTGTGTACCTAAAGGTGAACAACTACATATTATCAAAGAGGCTCACACCTCCAAGGTTGTGGGAAATTTTTGGTGTTGGGTAGATAGTTTCCAAATTACAAAGGTATGTGTACTAGCCCATAATGCAAGAAGATATAACACACTATATTAGAGGATGTATACTTTGTTGTACCAACAAGCCCAATAACAACAAACAAGGTCTATACCATCCCTTACCTATACCCACTCGACCTTGGGAAATAATTTCCATGGATTTTGTGGAAGGTTTAACAACAACCAAGAAGGGATATGACTATTTTTTTCTAGTAGTTGAAAAGTTCATAAGGATGTGTGTTCTCACGCCTTGTAAAAATGCCATCAAAGGACAAGAAGCAGTAACAATTTTCTTTGAATAGTTATGGGTGCACTTTGGGATACCAAGGAGCATCATCTCGGACATGGATACTAGATTTCGTAGTACATTTTGGACTACATTGTGGGAGAATATGGACAATAAATTGAAGATATCTATATCATATCATCCATAAACAAATGGGAAGACAAAAGTAGTCAATAGGACTTTGGTACATCTTTTGAGGGGTTACAATCAAAAGCATCTAAGGAATTGGATTGAAAATATAATCTACATACAACACTCTTATAACAGAGAAGTCCACACTTCTATTGGTAAGTCACCTTTTGAAACTTTCTTTGGAAATTTTCCACCTTCACCCTTGGATTTGTTATATGGAAAACAAGGAGTGATGGAGGACCTCATACGAGAGGCATTGACAATAGTTAAAAATATTGAGAAGTCACAGGAAAAACACAAAGCCAAACATGATCAACACAGAACTAAGAAGTCATTCAAAGTGGGAGACATAGCTTGGTTATAGTTGAATAAGGAAAGACTACATGGTTTTGGTAAGAATATCAAGGATCCGGGGTATGGAACTTTTTATATATTGGAGAAGGTGGGTATAACGCCTAAAAACTTATTCTATCCCAATACATTCACATTTACTCAATAGTGAATGTAGAGAATCTCAAACTCTATGAGCCTTCCATGTTAGATTAGGCGAAGGAGCAGGTCCTACCTTCCATAGAGGACTTATCACAAGATGTTGAGGTAGAGTTGGAGGAGGACACAGTTTTGCAAAAGTGATCCAAAACTACAAAACGAGGGCAACATGAACCTTGGTATATTGGGTTGAAAGAGCAAATTCCTAGAAAATCAAAGTGGTACTGTAGTGAGAAGGTAGAGGAAAACTTTCCTCGCCTCATTCTATAAATATTTTGGGAACCAAAATCCTCCCTAAATGGGGAGGTATGATATAGATTGAATCATTATATTATTGTTTATTTATCTTGATTCTTTAGAGGGGAAAAAAATGGAGGAATAAGCTTGCAAATCCATTTTAGCGATAGGTTCAAATTTTAAAAATTAGGTACAAAAAAACCATTCAAAATATTCTAGAGCCATTTTGAGGCATTAAATGGAATTTTTTCATCCAAAGCTACTATGCAGTAATATTCTTTATTATACACACCGAGACCTTCCATTGGTTCAAGAATCACTTCAATTAGAGTTTGTATGTGAAAGTTATGCCTCCCACAAGTTGACCTACCCTGTTGATCACCATGGTACGAGTGGATGCCACGTCAACCCCCATTACTAAAAATGGGTGGGGGTAGCAATGTGGAGACTTTCAATAATATTCTAGAAGGTCCAAACCTTATCACTAATTGAGGTTGAGGAATTCAAAACCCTAGCCCTAGATGGTTATCAAGTTATGTTAAATATTGGGCCACTAGGAGGAGAAGGGATTCCATTATTTTGCATTTTATCTTGTTCCATAGCAAATAAAAACACCTGAGAGTGGTATTTTTTAGCATAACATAGGAGAAGGAGGATCATGCAATATTTGTTTACTCCACAATGTCAAAAGGTAACTCCATAGTGAGTTCTCATCCTTTGTATGTGCATTTTGTAACTAAAGCAAAGAGAGAAAAACATAGGGCTCACCTTCTTGCTCGGTTTTCTCTCATATTGGGTTTCCTAGGTCAAATATTGTATTCATTTTTGTGGATGGTGAGTATTTTTTGCATGTTCTTTCACTTTTGTATTTCAAATATTTTTTAAATTCAAGCAAAGCTAGTAATTAACTAATATGGGATCTAAGGAAATAAACTACAAAATTTAATATTTCAAAATATTATAAGATTTGTTCTGATGAGATGTTCCACTGGAATATCCATAGAAATTTACAGATCACTAAGTTATGAACCTTTGATAATTGTTATTATTTGAAATTTTTGAGTTTCTAATCCTTAAAAGGTCAGGCATATTTTTTTATTTATTATTTATATTAAATATAGTCGATAATTTGTTTGTTTTCTCTAATTTACTATTTAAATGAGAAGATGGAGAGACACAGAGAAAGAAGAAAGAGGTATGCTAGATCTCTTTCAATTTTGACATTAAATATATAAATTTCACATCATTCCATTACACTCTTGAAGATCTAATGGTGCAAGTGGACAACAAGAATACTTCATAGATGTTCAAGCAATGTGTGGGGAAATCTTTTAGAATGTCGTATTGAGGTATAGTGTTTGTAATATTTTTTCTAAGGAAAACCTTAGTGGGAAACCCTCAAGTACTTCCCTACATTTTGTGGATGGTACCATGTGTGTTATCACCTTAAATTGCTCACCTACACCATTTTCGATAATTATACCTAAATACATCATTTTGGCATGTATAACCTTCATCCTCCACTCCATTCCACCGTCATATGACCCCAAACTTGTTGGAACTAGCCAAGTCAACCACGTAAGTTGACCAAAGTTGATTAACACAAATATTGACCCATTAAGTATACATAGGCAATGCATATATGTTGAAATAATGTAACTGCGAAGAGCATTCTTATTATTTTGTTATTGGATTAAATCCCCATTGTGGATTAATCATGTCATTATTATTATCTTTATTATTAGATTAATCCCCATTGAGGATTAATCAAGTCGGTAATTGT
>ML809722.1:0-14545 GCA_009831015.1 Picea engelmannii | reverse complement strand
ATAAGGAAGTTTTGCTGGGTTTTCTTCCCCTAGAGGGTTTCCCAGGATAAATGCTGTGTCTATTGTGGATGTGTATTTCTCAGTGATCTTGTGGTTATTATGCTCTTGTCTTTATGAAATGCAAAGAACTATAATATCAGCATAAAACATTAACAATATACAATATAAAAAATAACACTACCCCTAAGCCTATTTTTAACTGTTTTTTGGCCCCATTAATGCACTTGAGATGTTCTGATGGGATTTTAGTTACACGTGGACCATGTCAAAACATAATTTTTACTTTTAGTCTTTTTTCTAGTCGTATTTAACCAATGTAAGGAATACCATGTCAAGAGGGATGTCTTCCATGTAACTATCAATAAATCCCTTGAGGTCACACATACACATAAATGCATCTAAGTAATTTTATGTTGTTGGAATGACATTAGAATCTTGAGAGTATATTTTTCTTGATTCCATATTCTAGTCTCTTTTCCTTGATTGTTAACTAAGGCTCAAGTTGGAGCAAACCAAGGAAGAAAATGACACATCCCAAGGAAGGTATTTGGAGTCCATTTTCCTTCATCAAGCTTCTTCATTAGGTGTTGTTTACTTTTCCATTCTATTGGGTTAATGATAAATTTCAAATTCTTTATTTCCGTGTTTATGTTAAGTGGGATTTCTTTTATACATTTGGATTTTACTTATTGCATGGAATAAGGTTTTAAGGTACGTCAATATATCTAAGGTTTTACTTCTAGGTAATTTAACCACTAATCTATTGCTTGATCTACAACCATCAAATTAAAGGGTTTTTTCTCACCATTTTGAAAAACACACACCAAAAGTGTAAACCCAGCAATATGTATTATCACACTTGATCCAATAGGGTTATATAGAGAAGCATCCAATATATGCAATAGAGGCAACTATCCTAGGGGATCAACCTCAAGACCTCTTGCATGAAGCCCAAAAGACTCAACCACTCAAGCTAGCTCACTAGAGTTATATCATTTCTAAGTATTGCAAATGTTGTTCCTATTACCTATCTTTCAATGACTGTTTGTTTGAAAATTCTTGTAGAAACTATGTATTTTCCTTTAGTATAAATATACCTATATCATTTGTTATTTTGAGTTTTATGAGGGTAGTTGATAGTTGGTGGTTAAATTATATGGTTTTGAGCATCAACATCTATGATATCATCATATAAACCAAGGTCTTATCAAAGATATTTATTCTCTTAAACCTAATGTTGGACAATTTGCCAATAGAAACTTGGTTTATAATGTATTCCTTGCCATTCTAGAATAACAAGCCTTGTTGGATAACACTATGGAGTGTCTACATACATTTTACATTGCATCTTGCTATAGTATTCAAAGGGACAAATCCCAATGTTATAGAAAAAAAAAGTTCCAAACTCCTAGGGAGATTTAAGGTTAGGTGTAGTATAGAATTTAGTATACTATCTAGATCTTTAAGTTTCTTGAGGTACTCTATACATTCTAATATCTAGCAAAAGAGCATTGGAGGTGGTTTTGTCGAGAGTTGAAAATATCCAAAGTGGATCACTTAACCATTGAGTGGACAAATTTCATATTTGTACTAAAGTTCTTACATCCATCCATGTTTATCATCTTCATGCTAGGTTCTTTCCATGAATGCATATTAGAGGATGGAAAAGGCCCTAAGGAATTTTGTATGGGCCAATATCTTTCGCCAATATCTTTCATGGAAAAGGATTTCACATTGTCGATTGGGAGTTATATTACACCTTGATAAATTAGGTGGCTCAATGGGGATTATTAAAACCCTCACAGAGGTCCAAGTATTATGTGCTAAGTCCATGAATCATGAGTTAGAAGAGGAGAAGATATGGAAGGTGTTTTTTGAAATTTGGATTACTTTCATATGGAATATGGGAAAAATATCCTAGAAAGGTCTCGAATTTAAGAATGTTCCCATTATCTCTGTTATGGTTAAGATCAAGTTTCTTGTGCGGGCCACAATATTTTGAAAGATTGGAAATCTATTATTGCATTCATTTCTTATAAAGATAAGTGTTTACGAGCTAGTATGATTTTTTGTTATGACCATTGCATTCACTTGACACCTCTTCTAATGTAAGAGGAGAAAAACTTGGGGGAGATATGTTGGTTCTCAACCCTTAGATTCTATAAGAATGGTTGAATGGTATTGTTTTGGCTAGGGGAATGTAAAATAACCAATCAAAGGATTGTATTCCATGCACAAATTGAAGTCCATATATGGGATTTATAACCCCAACAACATAACTCTTGACATGGTTCAAATTTTGATCCTTGATTCACTTTTCATCAAGCTAGGTCAACATTCTCCTTAATCTTCATGGGGATACTAGAAATAGAACATAAAACATGATTATATGAAGTAAGTCTACTAATGGTTATAAGTATGGAAGCCTATTATGGAATGCAACAAATGTTTTTGTGCATGGTAACTATTTAAGTAACCTAAAATGCTCAATCATCTATTATGCATGTATCCCTTTGCCAAGTCTTGATGGGGTAAGCTATGTATTTTTGAGGTCAAATTATCCTTGTTTCTATATCATAGAAAGATGCCCTCCTCAGAGATAAGATTCCTAGAATGTTGATTTCTAAGATCGATTACAACTCATTTGCAAGGAACATATTTTTTCCTATGGAACAAGAGGGATAATGTCCAATTTAATTAAAAAAAACTCCTACATATTTTTCATGGTTTAATATATCTCTAATTCATCCAAAAATGCCCTTGTAAATCATCATTGTCTTCCATTGACATTCATAACATCCAAACATCATAAAAATGGTATGGCACCAAGAAAAAATGCATTGCAAAAATGACTAAAAAATGCACTGACTTTCAATAAAGAATAAACTAAAATCTAATAAATTTTCACATTATGTAAACATATTCCATTAGAATTACTGAAAATAACAACTTTTCAACCTTACATCATGCAAGTATATATTCCATTGAGTGCATTTGGAGACAAATCTGCTCAAAAGCATGAACATAACCTCTAAAAATGAGAAGGATAATAACATCTTTCACTTTAACCCTCAATGTTAAACTATATTCTCTTAACAATTATTACATATTTACACATTTTAAAACATATTTTATTTTAACAAATAAATCTCTTATAATCTCATATATTTTGCAATCAAAACATTTTTTCAAAATAAATATTATTTTTTAGGTAAAAATGGAAAAAAATAATATTCACGCATTTATCAAATTTCAACTATAATTCCATTAAAATTAATTCAAACAAATATTATAAACTAAATTAACCAACTACAAATAAATCCATTTATCAAATAAGGAACATCCATTTATAAAAAAAAAATTAAAATAGAGGACATGAATCCCACAACCATTGTTCTGTGACCAATGCTACTTATCATCCAATATGGTACTCAAAACTGGGACTTAATCCATGATATCATATTTTTCCTGAGATTGTGGAAAGCAAAGCTACAATGGTCAATGCACAATAGTTCCCCCAAACTACAAGCTCCATGACTATTACTACTAGAAACAATGTAATATATATATATATATATATATATATATATATATACCAACATTGAAAACAAACTGTGAAGATCTGTCACCAATCTTATGACTATTACTACTAGAAACAATGTAATGAAAACAAACTGTGAAGATCTGTCACCAATCTTCAGATAAATCTTTTTGGTTTTAGCTTTTGAGGCTTTTCAGGTAAGGGATTTCGTGTTGGCTTCTCAGGAACTTGCTTTTTTGTTGAATTTTCAATCTTTCGATTTGACTTTTCCTTTTCATCCACAAGTTTTGGTTTTGTATTTTCAGATGTTTTATCAAGCACTCCAATTGGTTTTGGCTTCTCATTTCCATTTCGATTCACAGGTCGTTTTGAGGGCAGAGGTTGACGTTCTGGCATCAACTGCTGACGATTATCTTTGGATTCATTATCCTTCTTGAAAGAATCGAGAGCTGTTTCCAATTCCCTTATTCTGTTCTGAAGCCGGACATTTTCTTCCGAATCCATTGTGAATCTATGCAATTCAGTGACTAAAGAGTCATTTTTATCCTCGAGACACTTTTTTGCCTCAACAAGGTTGGAAAGTCGTTTCTGTAAATCAACTAACTCCTGCATTTTCTCCTCTGCGATGGCCCTAGAGGATTCAAGCTCTTTGTTGAGAGAATTGAAAGTTGTTTGCAACTCCCTTACTCTTCCCTCAAGTCTTACCTTCTCTTCCTCTGAAACCAATGTTCTTCTACCCACTTCAGTTTGTAAAGACTTGTTTTCCTCCTCAAGGAACTTTTTTCCCTCAGAAGTGGATGAAAGTTCATCTTGCAAAGTCGCTAACTGGCTCTTTTTCTGCTCTGCCATAGCCAAAAGCTGTCTCTGTATATCAGAGAGTTGGGCATCTTTTTCCTCTTCAACAGCTAAAAGCTGGCTCCTTAAATTAGCTACTTGTACTTCGCCCGTGGTAGTAGACTCCTTTATTTCTTCCAAAGAGGACTTTGTTGAGAGCAATTCTTCTTCAAGCGCTTTATTTCTAGACAACTGTAACATCAAATCTTCATGGAAAGACTCTTGCAATGATTCAATCATCTTTCTATGTTCTTCCAACTCTTCATATTTCTGGGCAGTTTCTGCATGCAGTGATTCAAATTCCATCCTCTGAGCATCTTTTTCCTGCACCAGTTTGACATTGATCTCATGCAACTCTCCAAACTTTTTACTCAACTCCCCAACCTGCTCGTTAAGTCTACCATTTTCTACAGTGGATTCTGCAGATCTTTGATTTTGCTTTTCAAGCAAACACTTCGTACTGTTTACCTCTTCTTGTAGCGTTTCATTCTGTTGTTTTAAAAGTTGTTCTGCTACCTTGTACTGCTGAATTAAATCTGAGTGTTGCTCGACTCCTTCATTCACCTGATACTTCAAGAATTCCACTTCAATGCTCAGCTCTCTATTCTTTTGGGCCAATGATCTCCTTTCCTTAGCCAGCAGATCATGTTTTATTTGCAGTCCTGCAAGAATGCCTTCCAAATTACTCTTTTTCACATCCCACAAATGCCGGTCGTCTTCACCTTTTTGGAGTAATTCCCGAGTCCTCTTGTTGGAGTCATTCAGCTCAGATTCCAATGCATTCCCCAGGTACTTTAGGAACTCCACCTCAATGCTTAGCTCTCTGTTTTTTTGGGTCAGTGATCCCATTTCACTACCCATCAACTCTTGTTTTGTTTGCAGCTCTGCAACAGTGCCTTCTAAATGATTCTTTTCAGCATTCCACAAATGTGTGTCGTCTTCAATTTTCCTGAGCAGACCCTGAATCCTTCCCTTGGAATCATTCAAGTCGGATTGCAAATCAATGTTTTCTGTTCTACAATGTTGTAAAACCCTCTCATTTTGCACCCTCTCACCTTCGATTTGAACTAGTCTAGCATTATATTCATTCAACTGGGCTTTCAAGGACTCTGCTTCAGTGCTCAGCTCTTTTTTTTTCTGGCTGAGCAATTCCCTTTCACTAGCCATGGAATCCGTCTTGGATTCGAAATTTGTTGCAGCAACTTCATGAATGTGAATTTGTGATTCCATTTCTGCGAGCTTTCGAGCTTCCTCCTGTCGTGAAGTATTCATATCTGTAATAAGTAGTTGATTAAGCTCCCGCAACTTGGATATTTCATCTTCACAACTTTTGCAGGGCTGGGAGTCCTTGTCCTGGGTGGACTGGAATACCTTCTTTTGATCTTTGCCGTTGCAGGGCGCGAAGGAAGATGATGCGTTGTTACCATTTTGTCTCCTTAGCTTGCTGCATTTGCCCATCTTGTTCTTCAACAACCACAACCAGAAGCACCTGCCACAAACATAAACAAAAAGAGAAAAGTATTATATGGTTCCGGAGAACCAGAGATATTGAATTTAGACATGGTATTATTTTTGAACTTTGGACCTAATTAGCAGGCAGAAGAATTATGGAGGCAGCCGAGCTAAAGTGGAAAGCCTGCTAATGCATCTGAAATAGAATAGGTAGACGTAAATACCTCTACTCCCTACCCGTGTATAGGTGGACGTAAATATCTGAAAAAATGTAGGCAGTGCAACGAAGCCCTTTTCTCGACAGCAAGATTACTCCCTTCTCAAACCACCACACACCTTTCACAAAATCGCAATTAGCAAACGCTATTTCTGCCAACATCAATTCCTCTTAACGTCTTATTTCGAGTAACACAACATCTTCAGAGATAATTCCTCTCGCTCCTTTGTTTAATCAAGAAGTGCAAGGTTTATATAGATAACGATCCATCTAGGAAGAGGATAATGTTTTTAAGGTTAAAGTGGGTTAGACCTCAAATTGAGGTATATGATTTCCTTATTTATAGGATCTCCTCCACATATTGGATTGGGTTGTTTAGTTTACGGAGATGTACATATTTTGTATCCTTTTACCCACTTCATATTAATATATTTTATATTTACTTAGTCTACACAAAAGTGTATATACTTTATTTCTTTTTCATTAACCTCATCTCATTTACATATTTTATTTTCGTTATGAGACAATGAAATGTAAACCTAATAACTAGTAAGAATTTATTGTACTTTTTCTTAAGACCCACAACCCAACTCTGTTGCCTCTTGACTTAATCTCAATTACCCTAATCATGTTTTTATCACCTGGTTTTTCCAAACAACACACTATGTATCTCACAAATGTTTGACTATTCCAGATTATTTAAAAATGCAATTAATGTATTGTTGATAAAACTCTTTCTTATACCCCATATTAGAAGTCCACTTGATCTAAGAACCATATCGTCGTCTTCATTATTAAATTGAAAGATTTATAGTAGAAATAACATATTTTACTCGGATTTACTACAAAAAGATAGATTGTAACCACAATAGCCAAATAAGCGAAGGAACTTTCTAGTAGGAAAAACCTTTTAGCAATCCTTCTTACATGTATTTCTTTCACATTACCACATGGGCCTTATTTACTAGAGATGGCCTCCATACATAGAAATACATAGAAACCTATGTATTTACTTAGGGGGTTAAGAGGATTAGAACCCTAACATGCCCACACCCTAAAAATCAGCATTGTCCTCAAGGCCAGAGATGAGGGAATTTTTGAAGGATGTGATAGTCGGAACATAGATCAAGTTCGATGAAGAATTGAGTTCCCTTGAGCTCATCTAAGATATCATCAATGACTAGAATGCGGAACTTATCCTTGATATTTCCTTTTTAAGAGTTCAAAATTTGGGACACACACACTAAGTGCATTATTTTTTTAGTACCATGACAACTGGGGATGGATAAGGACTAGTACTAGACTGGATGACACCAACAACTAGCAACTCCTGAACCATCTTTTCAATTTCAGTTTTTTAGGCAAATGGGTGGCAATGAGGGTGTACATTGTGTGGGAGACTACCTAGTATGTGTGGAGTAGAATGATCATGTGCATTGCGAGAGGGTGGGTGGCCTTTGGGGATTGCAAACACTAATTGGCCTTTAGCCAAGACTAACTGCATATTAGAATCAATGGGTTGAGAAGGTGTCTCAAAGGATTTAATGGCATGGAATTGCACCACAATGATTGAATGCCCTTTTTTAAGAAGTTTTTCCATATGTTATGACCTAATGATATTTGGAGAACCAATTGTAATTCCTTGGAAAGTGTAGCAAGGCCCCTCCTAGTAAAAAGCCATGTATAACTCCGGGAAATCCATAACTGTAGTGATGTCCGTCCTACTGAAAAGTAATGTACAACTCCCATAAATCCACGGTGATAGGGCCTAATGTCCTTAACCATTCAACACCAAAAACAATGTCAAAACCGGTCGTTTCAATAGAAAACATGTGGGTTTTCAAGGAATAATCACCCATTTGAAGCCACACATTTTCACAATGGCCCCCACATTTAAAGGAAACTCCATTAGCAATTGTGATTTGGAAGTTGTTGAAAACATGGATATACTAGTGTGTTTATCGAGCTACCCATTGCCAAATAAAGTTATGATTGCTACTATTATAAATTAAGATAATGAGTTTACAATGTTTGATGTAGTCGATTAATTTGAGGGTTTGGGGAGCCTACGAGTCAGGGAATGCATGGATATTTGGGGTTCCACATTCGACTTATCAGAGGGAGGAATGTTTTCAACTAGCAAAGGCATAGGTTCCTGAGGTATAACTTCATTTTCATCCTCCAAAATGTCCTCTGAAAAGACCATAAAGAGTTTTTTCTCCTTAAATTTATGCTCGGGAAAATATTTCTCATCACTATTGTAGAAGATATCTTTAAGTTGACATTCTCCCATTTTATCATAGGTTAAATTTTGAATCTTGAGAGGAGGAGAGGAAGGAGAGGAGTTGGTTGGATGGGGATGGGGAATCATGGATGTTTTTTTTATTATTATTTTGGCATTCACCACCTTTTGGGATTCCTTGGCTCTTTGAGAGGACTCTAGCCAAGTAGTAGGGTGATCCATTAAAACTCAGGCATGTATCTCTGATCTAGAATTGGATCCCGAGACCAAAATGGGTCTAGGAAGGCCTAAAAATCAAAGTGCTCAGAATGGCTTCAAAATGGACGTGTGTGTAGGCCTCGTCGATACGAACCCAAAACAACTTGAACGGGCTCAAACGAACATTGTATGCGAAAGATATCATGGTTTTTTCGTTTTGTCAAATAGGCAAAAAAAAAAGATGTTGACTGTACAGTTTGTACAATGTTGACGTGACAACTGATTGTACAGGACGTATAGTTGATGTGGCAGGGTGTGTTTGCACTGACGTGGGAAGGTATAGGTGGATGAGTCGGGGTGTGACATGTAGCAACACTGCAAGGGTGACACATGGCACGGGTTGACGTGACAAGATCCATACAACACGTGGCAATGGGCTGACGTGGCAGGTACAATTAATGTTGAATGGGAAGAAATATGGGAAGACATGTGGTGGAATGATATTTCAACACATGGCACACTTTTTGGCAAATGAAATGGTGCCACGTGGCCCAGTCATGGGTTGCCACGTGGCACCCATTTATTGGTCAGTTTATTGGTTGTTTGGGGCAAAATTACGGAAGGTCTGTGGGGGTCGAAACTGTGACCTCCATGGGCACCAAAGTCTTCATGTAGGTCGGGTTACTAGCCCGCCTACATGGTGGTTCTTAACCATATACAATGCCGCTACTATTTAAGTTTGAATGCATGTGAATTAGGCGAAGTAAAGGGTTGGGGCTAGCCCCAACCCTCGACACAAACAACCATATGACCGCTGCCTGGTGACCTGGATCTTAACTGTTGGCACACGGGTATGAACGGAGGTTATCCCTCGGTGCAACACATTCCATGCGACCACTTCCACATGACCATACACTATGTTGTGGCGCAGTGTTATTATGGTGTAGCCCATTTCAAAGTTAAGCGTTTCCACTACCTTACATATGACCCAGACTTGTTTGTTGGTGCAGATAAGAGGTTTATCCCTAATTGGTCGAGCTAGCCCACCGACCAATGGTGTAACCGCTAACAGAATGGGCCACGTGGAGCAGAAGCTCGCGACCATATGGTCGATGAACACGATCAGGAGCTAGAATCGGAGGGGGGGCAACGCACAACTTCTAGCGCTTGGCCACATGGAACGCATACATATGCCCGGGGGGCTGGAGATAAGGGGTTGTTGCCTAATATTAACCATTTTTGGATTTTAAACATTATAATAAATATTTTATTGGATTTTTCAGCGTTTTTGTGAGATTTTGGCCAATATTGGGGGATCTAGAGCCCATTTTGAGGCCAGATCTAGGGGAGAAGTTGGGAGTTTGTTACCCACTTCAAGTCTATAAATACCAAAGGCTCTTAAATCCATGGGAGGAGGTTCAAAACAGGAAAATTCTGAATAATTGTTGAGTCAAAACCATTTTTTTTTATGCAGGGAAGCCAATGAGGAGAGCACCTTTGCAGGCAATTTCTGGGAGCTTCGTTCATCCATTTTCAGTGCCGTCAATTTTGTTGGGTTCTTGAGATCTGGTAGAATACAAATAGATCTTTTTGTAATCATTTTTGCACTATTATGATGTACTTTTAAATATTTGAACAAAAATAAGAAATCCACACCCACTGAAACAAAGGCCCGAAGACGTAGGCGAGATTGTCGAACTCTGTTATCAACTTCTCTTGTTATGGTTTGTTGTTGCTTTATGATTATTTCCTAATATATATATGTTTATATGGATGCCATGTTTCTTCATTAATTCTTCCTCTTTCATTCAATTCCTAAATGGTTATTTAACTCATGTTTTTAAAACTCAATGATTGTCGTTTAAAATATCTTTTCGGATCAAGTGGTATCAGAGCTAGTTGACGGTTGGTTTTTTATTTTGCATGATTACCAGGGAAAGACTGAATCATGGTGAAGGCGATATTTTTGAAGAGAATCCATTGATTGGATTGAGAAAGAGAACTTCTCAAAGTAAGAAGATGGCATCGAAAAAGGGACTTTCTAATAAGGAGAAATAGTTTCGAAAAACTTTCTTCTCCATGTTGGAGATGATGAAGGTTCTATATGAGGATTAATTGGAATGAAAGAGACCGATTCTAGGTGGATCTTCAAAGGTCAAAAGTGAAGAAGGAGAGTATCCTCCTCAAATTCCTCCTTCACCTCCTTCTTCTCCATCAACTTCTCCTTCTTCTTCTTCTTCAAGTTCAAGTTCTAAATCCATTGCAAGAAAACATTCCCATAAACATAAACAAGAAATTCCTTTACTTAAGCTTGATCTAAAATTTGAATTACCCATGTATGATGGTGAAGTCAATGCACAGAGGATTGATAACTGGGTCAGACAGATGGAAGTTTAATGCAGTGTGCAACAAATCAAGGATGAGGCAACTCAAATCAATTTGGCATCTCTTAGTCTTGAAGGCACAACACTCATCTGGTGGCAAAGCAGGTTGCGAAATGGCACGCAACAAGTGGGTAATGTATTTCCATCATGGCAAGTTTTTGTTTCTGCACTTAGAAAACAATTTTGTCCTTTGGGTTATAAAGAGAAAGCTTTAATTGAATGGCAAGGTATTAAACTAAGGAAAGGACAAATGGTGCAAGAATACACAGATGGATTTCGTAAAATGGCATTGATGTTAGATATTCCTTTACATACCCAATAAACTCTTATGAAGTATATAGGAGGTTTACCTACACATATTCGAAACATTGTATTTATGTTTGGACCTACTAATTTTGATGAGGTTTCTGTTCAAGCAACATACATTAAGCAGGGAAAATAGGGGTTGGTGTATTAGGGGAATCATCTTCAAGAAAAGAGGACAAAAGGAAGTGGAATGGAAAGAAGGAAAATTCAGTGGTAAGAAAGGAAGAGAATCCCTCTTGCAAGCATTTCAAGAAAGAAAGGCATGATGAGGACCATTGCTGGCAATTGCATCTCAAGAAGAGACCGAAGAGGTTCAAAGAGAGGAAAGGGAGGCAAACAGTTGCAACAACAACACGGCCAATAGATTTGGGATCAAATTTGGGAGATGAATATAAAGTATCATTGGTTGGTACAGATCTTGTCACGTCAGCGTGTGCCACGTGGCACCACTGCAAGGGTGACACGTGACACAGGCTAACGTGACAAGATCTGTACGACACGTGGAAAAGGGATGACATGGAAGGTACAATTGACGCTGACTGTGAATACATATGGGCAGACAGGTGGTCTAATGATATTTCAACATGTGGCACACTTTTTGGCGAATGAAATGCTGCCACGTGGCCCAGTCATGGGATGCCATGGGGCACCCATTTATTGGTCAGTTTATTGGTTGTTTGTGGAAAAATTATGGAGGGTCTATGGGGGTTGAACCTGTGACCTCCATGGGCACCAAAATCTTCACGTAGGTCGGGCTACCATCCTGCCTACATGGTGGTTCTTAACTGTATACAATGCCGCTACTATTTAAGTTTGAATGCATGTGAATTGGGTGGAGTAAAGGGTTGGGGCTAGCCCCAATCCTCGACACAAACAACCATATGACTGTTGCCCAGTGACCTAGTTCATAACTGTTGGTGCATGGGTATGACAGGCGGTTAGCCCCCAATGCAACACATTCCATGTGACCACTTCCACATGACCATACACTATACTGTGGCACAGTGTTATTATGGTGTAGCCCATTTCAGAGTTAAGCCCTAGTTTCCACTGCCTTGCATATGACCCAGACTTGTTTGTTGGCGTGGATAAGAGGGTTAGCCCTGATCGATTGGGCTAGCTCACCGAACAAGAGCATAACCAAAGGCCTATGACAAGGGGGCTAACAGAATGGGGCATGTGGAGCAGAAGCTCGCATCCATATGGTTGGTGCACACGATCAGGAGCTAGAATCGAAGGGGTGCCATCACACAACTTCTAGCGCTTGGCCACATGGAGCACATACATATTACCAGGGGTTGCACCCTAATATTAATGATTTTTTGGTTTTTACACATTATAATAAAGATTTTATTGGATGTTTCAGCAGTTTTGAGAGATTTTGGCCAATATTGGGGTATCTGGAGCCCTTTTTGAGGCCATATCTTGGGGATAAGTTGGGAGGTTGTTACCCACTTCAATTCTGTATAAACCATAGGCTCTTAAAGCCATGGGAGGAGGCTCAAAATTGAAAAATTCTGAAGAATTATTGAGCCAAATCCATTTTTTTATGCAGGGAAGCCATTGAGGAGAGCACCTTTGCGGGCCATTTATGGGAGCTTCGTTCATCCGTTTTTCGTGCCGTCATTTTTGTTGGGTTCTTGAGATATGGTAGAACACAACCAAATCTATTTGTAATCCTTTTGGCATTGTTATGATGTACTTTTAAAGATTTGAACATAATTAAGAAAGCCTCACCCATTGAGACAAAGGCCCGAAGACGTAGGCGTGACTGTCGAACTCCATTATCAACTTATCTTGTTATGGTTTGTTGTTGATTTATGCTTATTTCCAGATCTGTATATGTTTATATGGCTTCCATGTTTTTTCATTAATTCTTCCTCTTTCATTCAATTCCTAAATGGTTATTTAACTCATGTTTTTAAAACTCAACCATTGTCGTTTAAAAGATCTTTTCGGATCAATCTCTTCCTTCAGAATACAAATAAGGAATTCCCAAAAGCAGGTATTTGACATGCCTTCAATGTTGAAATCATTCTTCTTAAAATATGAGATGAACTATTCAACTATACCAGATTGTTTAAGATTGGTCAGGTGGCCCAAATAATGAGTGTTTAGTTCAAAACATTCATAGAGGTCAATGAGAAATTGTCTCCAAGTAATATAACCCCTATGAGAGTTATTAATCCCTTTCCACCACTGCCAATGTTCAATATATAAATGTAATACATGCACAAGAAGTTTCATTAAGTCATCATTGATGCCATGCAAGGAAAAATAGTGTTCCATATGAGTGACCCAGTCTATGGAGTTGGAGCCATCAAATTCGTTTAGATCCACTTTAGATATTTGATGATGTGTTTTAGTCATAGTATAATGAACAAGTTGGCAAGAGTTAGGCCCCATGGGATTGAATGATTCAACTCCCTTTGGTTGGGATGGTTGGTCCTTGAATTAATTGCACATTTTCAAGAGTTGGGATAGTAGTTCCAGGACCGAGTCCAGCTTTTTGAGCTTGGAATTGATGGAAGAAAAGTTTTTCTTAGTAGATGAGTGATTATGACCTAGTTGGTGTTGCAACTATTGTTGGGTATGTGTTATATTCTTTGCACGAGTAGTAGTGTCTGAGCGTCTGCGTCAGGCGCGCAGGGGGGTTAGAGGGGGGGCCGCTAGGCCCCCCTTCGGGGGGTGCAGGGGGGCAAAGCCCCCCGCGCGGGGACGACATATTTTCGGGACCACATATTTCCGGGACCACATGATATTTAGGTGGTTTTTTCGGCACATGGTTTTTGCCGATGGTTTTCTATTTCCGGTTAAGGAATTAGGGTTTTGGACTAATCCAGGTCATTGGGTTAGGGTTTTGGATGCCGCTGGCTCCTATTTGTATATTGTATTGTAAACAATGTAACACAATGTATGAATATAATATATGTTGGTTTTCCCGGTTTGGGTTTCCAGGTGAAAAATATATGTCTAATGTTTGTATTTGCCATTGTATCTTTTCTGTTCTTTTCTAAATATCAGTTTGCAGTAGATATTGTACAAGGTTAGAATTTACATTTGGTATTAGAGCTTTATTGGCTTCAGGGGGACGCCTTTGTCGTCAAGGGTTTGGCTCAGGACTGTGATAAGCCTTGTTACAGTGGGAGATCTGCGGTATTGTTTTTCAAGTGAAAAGAAATGGCAAGCAATTCGAAGATGGAGATCGAGAAGTTTAATGGGAAAAGATTTGAGCTGTGGAAGCTCAAGATGGAAGATATTTTGGTTGACAAAGATCAGTAGATCACAGTAGATCTAGGTACTGCACCTACAGGAACTTCTGTAGATGACTGGAAAAAGACGGATCGGAAGGCAAAGAGCACAATTCGACT
>ML809721.1:75463-101954 GCA_009831015.1 Picea engelmannii | reverse complement strand
AAAACATATACGTTATATTTTGTTGGAAAAATAAGATACCATTGTTGGAAAAATTTGACCTAGTTATTCACAATATCTATGAATAAAAGTTGTATATTCGGAAAGCTAATTCAATTTATTACGTTTCATATTCTTACACCATATTCAAATTCATTGTAAAAGTACCTTGAATAATCCCTCCAAGTTAGAAAAATGTTGTTTTTCTAGGTTTGCATTGCCACTAACATGTCATGAGAGACCATCATTAGCTTGCATTGATCCTAAAGGGGTAGGAAATCCTACATTTTTAACTCCATAATTGATCTATAAACTGTTGTGGATATTCCACTTGATAATTCATCACATCAAATGTTATATTCCAATGCCTTAAAAATGATAAAAAGTCAATGACTATAGTCGATTCTGAGGGGAAAACCTCATTTTACAATCTTTTTAATTCATAATACAATATGAGATGAGATAAGATCATCATAAGACTAGGCGTCCATGGTATATATATAGTATAAAAAAAGCTACAATTATAATGAAAGGGTGCAATGAAGGGGTCTAACCTACATACAAATATAACACTAAAAATTTAATAATTCAATATCTAGGAATTAATAAGAGGTTTTATACATAACATCGGGCTTTTCCTATGGCTCAACAACAAATCTGATAAAACACTAAAATATTTACTGTGAAGGTAAATTTTCTTTAGATCTCAGTTTCTTTAATTACTGGTTTTCTACTTAAAATATATGAAATAAATGAAATGCAAAAACTAGAGAACATAAATAAATACTCACACACCATCCAAAAACAAACAAAATATATAACCAAGGAAATCCAATGCAGGAGAAAACCTATCTAGAAGGTGAGGCCTCTCTACTCTTTTTTTCTCAAATGCAAGTACAAAGAAAGAGACACTTTCTATGGAGTTTGCTTTTACACTATGGCCTATATGGATGCTATAGAATCTCTCATTCTCTATTATGTTTCTCAAAAATACCACTCCTAGGTGCTCTTCTCAACTATGGAACAAATACAATGCTAAAGAATGGAACCCCTTCCCATCCTAGTGACTTGGTATTTAACATTGCTTGATAGCCATCTAGGGGTAGGGTTTTGACATCCTCAACCCTCAACTATGATTATGTTTTGGACCTTCTAGAATATTCTTGAAAATATGTACGTGGATAGCCTCATATGCGTGAGTAATGAGGGATGACATGGCATCCACTCATACCATGGTGCTCAACAAGGTAGGTCAAATTGTGGTAGGCATAACTTTTTCATTCGAGATCTAATTGAGACATTTGATGCACGGTTGGAAAGGTCTCAACCTATAGAACATTACTAGAGGTGTGAGGATGAGTACAAGACATTGGAACACCCAAAATTTCATTAATTCCTTAAAATGGCATCGAATGTTTCCAAACCACAATTTTCCAAACTAGGACCTGCCACTGAAATGGACTTGCAAGTGGATTTCTCTAATTGTTTCCACCCAAAACATATTGAGATAGATGAAAAATAATATAATGATCAAATACGGATCATACCTCCCCATTTAGGGAGGCTTTTGGTCCCCAAAATATTTACTGAATGAGGTGAGGAAATATTTCATCTACACTCTCCTTAGAGTGCCACTTTGTTTTTCCTAGAAGTTGTCCTTTCAAACCAATATACCAAAGGTCATGCTTCCCCTGTTTTATATTTTTGGATTGATTCTGCAAAAATGTATCCTCTTCCAATTATACATGAGCCTCTAGTGCTAAGTCCTCTATGGATGGTAGGACCTTCTCCTTCTCCTGATCCAAATGGAAGGCTAATAGAGTTCAAGATTCTTCACATTCACTACTAAGTAAATGCACATGTAAGGGGTAAGACTAAGTCTGTAGACGTTATGTACTATCTTCTCAAATACCTCAAAAGTTCCATACCATAGAGCATTGATATTCTTACCAGGACCATGTAATATTTCCTTGTTCAGCTGTAACCAAACTTTGTCTCTCACTTTGAATGACTTCTTGATTTTGTGTTGATCATGTTTAGCCTGGTATTTTTTCTAAGACTTCTTCAACATGGCCTATACTTGAAAATGGATTTTCCTAACCTTCTCAAGAATATTTTCTCTCTAGATGCATCTCATATGAGGTCTTCCCTCACTCCTCCTTGTTCTCCATATACAATATCCAAGGTTGAAGGTGGAAAATATCCAAAACATGTTTCAACATGTGACTTACTAGTAGAAGTGTGGACTTCTATATTACAAGAGTTCTATATGTAAATCAAATTTTCATCATAGGTCTTTGGATGCTTCTAATTGTAACCCCTCAAAAGATATACCAAAGTTCTATTGACTACCTCTATCTTTCGATTTTTATGTGGATGGAATGTTGTAGATCTCTTCAACTTAGTGTCCATCTTCTCTCACATTGTAGTCCAAAATATACCAAGAAATATTGTTTCCTTGTATGAGATGATGCTCCTTGGTATACCAAAGTGCACCCAAACCTATTCAAATAACATGTTTGTTGCTTCTTGTCCTTTGATGGTATTTTTACAAGGCATGTGAATGCACATCCCTCTAAACCTATCAACTACTACAAATAGATAGTCATGTCCCTTCTTGGTTGTTGGTAAACCTCTCAAACAATCCATGGAAATTATTTCTCAAGGTCAAGTGGGTACATGTAATGGATTGTGTAGACCTTGCTTCCTATTACTTGGATTGATGGTACAACACAATATACATCCTCTAATATACCATGCTACATCTTCTTGCGTTCTAGGATAATACACATAACTCTATAACTTGGAAACTATGTTCCCAACACCAAAATGTCATGCAACCTTGGAGGTGTGAGCCTCTCTAATAAGTTACAATATTTTACCTTTAGGAACACAAATCTTGACAATCTTTTATAAACCAGTCTCGAAATGATAGTCAACCTTGTCACACCTTCTATATGAATTTGGTCGTCTAGCTATTGAAACACCTCCTTGAACTCCTTATCTTCTGTGTATGATTATTTTTATCCATTATGGGTGAAAGGTTCCATGTGATCAAAATTCCCAATGATGTAATCTTGGATGTGAGTGGCCTTGAAAATATGTCTACCAACCTATTTGTGTTGTTCTTTCTATACTTGATGACTAGATGAAATTGCTATAAAAAACCCATCCACTTATAATATTTGATATAACTTAATTTATTCCTACAAATATTATAATCTTCGAATCATTTACTTTGTAAAATAACCTAAAAAAATATAGTGATAACAATAGGAATTGACCCCATATTAATACAAACACATTGTGGTAACAATGGGAATTGACCCCATATTAATACAAGCACATTACAAATTCCCCAATATCAAAAAAATAAAAATGAGAGTCCTTCAATTTCCTCTCCTCGTTTTATGAATTTTATGAGCGGTTGGAAAGATGAGTGATCCTGAAGGTACTTTTATAATTCAAACGATGGGAAGTTTTTGGATTTTTATATAAAATGAAAAAGGCTATAATATTTTATACAGAATGGATAAGAGTAATTAAAGGGCAATCGGTCTGGTTTGCTACATATGTTAACTTGCGACTGCGAGTCGCCGGCCGTGAACTTAAAGCATGTGGCGCTGGGCCTTTTTTGGACGGATACTATTTGTGAATATTCATTTTTCCTTCCCTATTTTATTTGTGAATATGAATCTTTCATGGAAAGGTTTTAAGGGGTTAATAAATTATTATTTTTTAATTATTATTGTAACTAGTTGTGGCTATTTGATAGTTTTTTAATCAATTGTTTAGTTGAGATGTATTTTAAATTTCGACTTAAATGTAATTTGGATAGAAATGTAAAATATATTAAGAATTTTGATGATTCATCCTCTAGTATACACAATATATTAAGAATTTTGATGATTCATTTGTTATTCATTAATTGAATAATTTGTTATTCATTAATTGAATAAAAGGAAATAAGCAAGTTTATAATATATAGATTAAGACAATGATTTATTATCAAAAAGAAATTTCAATTTTTTTTTCTCTCTTTACAAGGAATTAAAGAAATATGGAAACATCCTTTTTAGAAGTCATTTAAATATTTTGTGAAATTGATTAAAATGTTTAAATGCTCAGGTAATGAAGAATTCTGTAGTTATTCAACATAGCAATTTTGTTTTATATAACTTAAAAAGTTAAAAAACAAAAGCCTAATTTCCATTATTTTTATGAATAAAAATATCTTCTTTTTGTTTAAAAAAATCTAACATATTTGGGAGACTGTATGTTGGAAGAGGCTTGGATCGGAATGTCAAAGGGTCAACTCAAATCATATTGTGAACACTAGGTGAATTTAGATCATAGTGTCAACTTCAGGAACGATAGTCACATCGGGGCTTACACAGGGTAGTCGAAGATCATAGTGTCAACTTCAGGAATGACAGTCACATCGGGGCTTACACAGGGTAGTCGAACCCGGTATGGAACCTAGGTGACGTGGGACCCGGGTAGAGAATGAGTATCCTAACACTTTCCTCTCAACTCTCATGATGATAGTAAACATGATTGAGAAGGGAAGGCTGGTGGATGTACAAACCAATAGCAAGGATATAGAGGTCAGATCGGGAGATAGCCAGGGCAGTATTAATGGAAATCATGAGCAAAGAAGGACAGTAGCGATGGAGGATAACACTGCATGGATCTCGACCCCTAGGACAAGGTATGAATCCATAAAAACAAAATGCATATATGGTAGGAAAGGTTACGATGATTTGAGGGCTAAAGGGAGCATAATAGCAAGAAATGCCTCGATGAAGCATCATTGTGATCGTATTCTCCACCTCATGGAACAATTATTAGGAGCTACGGGTACCCAAGGGACAAATCGTTATAACGAGAGTAACCGAAGAAAGATACACAACTTGTTGTATTTAGCCTCCCACAATAGTAACAGTTCCAAGATCGCCTTGGCTCAAGGGAAGGGCAGAGAGGGGACCAAGAATAGAGTTAGTAGTAAAATACCAGGCAAGAACAAGGTCATGGCATGCTTGAAACACACTATGAGGAAAGGTAAACCCCTCAAGGAGGGAAAGCCAGAAAGCTTGAGGAAACTTATGAGGATTGAGAATGTTGCAAGGGAAGCAGCCAGAATGTACCAAACCTTAGTCCCGCAAAAAGGGAAAGAAGTGGTAGAAAGCTGGGAGGAGGAGATAAAAGTGGAGTGAGGCAACAAGGAGATGGATAAAATAGCCTAGGAAGTAGACTGGATTAGAGACACGAGGGTCACCCGAACCATGGAGACACCCTACCACAGAACTTTTCGTGGGTCACTAAGATGCTAATTGGCAAGGTGAAGGGCAACAGAGATGAGACCTGCAAGGAGGAACAGTTGGAGATGAAGTCCTTGCTGGAAGACATACAACAATGAGTGAGTTGGTTGGATACCATTTTCAAAATGTTGGTGGACATAGAGAAAAAACAATTGAGTAAACTTGAGAGGCTCGTCGCCTAGTTCCACTTGTTCTTGAGGTTTGTCCATCATCTTGACATAACACCACGAGACGACAGTGGCGCACCAACCCAGATTCGCAAGACTAGGACTACCTCCCCCAAAGAGAACAACAAAGATCAGGCAGGCAGGGCGATTGAACATCCCCAGGTTCTCTAGCTATGAAGTCTTACCAGTATTCTTATATTTCCCAAGTACATGCAATTAAGCCAAGAGTTAGTAGGAAGGATGGTTTTGTTAGTCTTGTTTTGTATTAAGTGTAGTCTGTGAAACAACATTAAAACTTGGATTGGATAGGGATGGTTTAGTTTGGATGGTTTTGTTAGTCTTGTTTTGTATTAAGTGTAGTTTGTGAAAGAACATTAAAACTTGGATTGGATAGGGATGGTTTAGTTTCCTTTTTGGTAGACTAATGCCCTAACCTTATAGGCTTTAGTCCATGAAAAAACAATACAACAACACCCCCCTTTTTGTACATTATTTACAAAAGTAATATAGTTTCCTTAAAGATTTACAAGGAAAAAATCTTAAAAACTTACATGTTCAAATCTCATGAGGAAGAGTTGAAAATAAAAACCATTTATGAGGAAATTAAACTCTTTTACCAAACTTCTAGAATTCAACAGATTCTGACACAATCATGGTGACAACATCATGAAGAAGAAACGAAGAAATTGTGATCTTCCATCCAACATTAGGATTGGGCCATGCCTAAGCTTAACCTAATTCTAAAAAAATAAACAACCCAATCTTTTGTTTCTGAGATTGTCAACGCGCCTTGGGAGGTATGCATGGAGGAGTATAGTCACATGAGGTTCCGTAATACGAATGAAGAAATGTAAGCATGGCTGGCAACAAATTCGCGAGAAGCACTTGAAATTGGCGACATCACTTTAATCTATCGCGTCTCTCATTGGCATCCCTGGACGGCAGCGGCCTCGGATACATAATTCGCATTTACGCCGTGATACTCTTTTCCTTGCCACCCGTTTTCATTTATCGGTGATTCCCCGTGCAGCCGGACCCCTCGCTGCAATTTGACTTTTAAACTAATCAAATTCAAGCATTAAATGCCCTCTGGATTCACCCACGCCATAAAAGAATCCGCGCTTAGTAAACAATTTATGAATCGTCTGCCTTTTCTGGCTTCTTCTGGTTTCTGTTATAGCTATTAGCAGGTATAGCTGTCCCCATGATCACGACTTATATAGATTTGTGTTCTTCGTGATGAATTAAGGATTGTGATTAATATCTTGTAGCCCTTTGTTTTTAACTGTAACTTGCAGGAGCAGTAGTAGCAGCAGCTGATTTAAAGAAGTGCTCCGCATTCTTACGATTTGAAGTAGGTATTTCAGTCTGAATTTCCACAGCGATCTTTCCTGTCACTTCTTCAGTATGAATCCCAACAAGCATTGGCCCAGTATGTTCAAAGTGAAGCCCTCAACGTCACACAATCAATGGCATGAAACGTCAAATTCTTCAGCTATTTCCGGCGAGAGGCCATCTTACGAAGGTAAGTATCCGCTGCAACCACAACGTTCTTTTCTAATACCAGTGTGCCATTCTTTATATCCAAGTGATCTCAGTAATTGAAAGCTATTACTACAGTCGAATTTCGTTCGACATTAATATGCCCACAGTGAACAAGTGCACATGTTCATAGAGTTATTGTTTTCCATACAGTCTTGATGTAGATGAATCCGATTCCTATACGGAAATCTTGATGCACTTGGATACAGAAATCCTCTAATAACAACCAGGGTTAGTTATAAAGAAATTTGATTTTTAGCTTCTTGCAAGGGGAATCTCAGGCTCAAACGAAACCCTAGGTATGCATGTTTATTAGAAACCCTAGGTATGAATGTTTATTAGGCGTGATTTGCTTTCGAGGTTTAAGTCGGCCTCCTAATAGAATTTGCCAGTGGTTTCAGATTGAGGGGAATTAGCGGGAAGGTAAAAAGCTCCATAATATGCGTTCTGGTGTAATATTCTTTCAAATCTGATTAGAATATGTCGAACAAAGTTCTGAGATCTGTAATTTGTACAGGTACATCATCAGAAAATGAAGAGAGGAGCCCGCCAGAACCAAAGCCGAGATGGAATCCAAAACCAGAACAGCTCCGGATCTTAGAATCCATATTCAATTCTGGCATGGTGAACCCTCCAAGAGATGAAATAAAAAGAATCAGAGCTCAGCTACAAGAGTTTGGACAGGTTGGGGACGCCAATGTCTTCTATTGGTTCCAGAACAGAAAGTCCAGAACCAAGCAAAGGCAACGCCTTTTTCTGTCTGAAGAGAGCTCTAAATGTAGCGAAGAGAAGACTAGGACTGATCAGTCTAAAGCAATCATGGACATTGCTAATACAACAGCTATTTCGTTACACAACACTGGCGAATCATACTCTTCTGCTGTGCCGGCTGCTCCATTTTCCGCACACCAGGAGCATTATCGTGTGCAAATGAATGGAGAAATGAGTAATGATCAATGCAGTTACATGCAGGCTGTAGCAGCTGCAGCAGCAAGAGGAATATTTAATGAAGGTACATGCACTGACACCGCCAGAACAATATTCTCATGTCTACACCAGAACCTGCCTCTGGCTTAACCCACATTTCTCAAGTTAGTTTCTGAAGAAACTTTTAATTACCACTAAAAGCTTATATTTCGCTAGCTGATAGTCTCCTTATTGATGTAGACATGGTATGAACATTTTGTCATTACTTGTAACTTGAGGCATTAATATAACAATTATTTTTGTGAGAATATATATATATATATATATATATATATATATATAACCCTATCTCTCAGGGTTAGTTTAATTGGTCTTCGTCTTAAAAGTTTCTACTTGTCTGGGAGGGTACTGGTTCTACTCTCATACTTTTTGGAGATACAGTTTCAGGTTACTTTTCTGGGAGGGTACTGGTTCTACTCTCATACTTTTTGGTACTCTCATACTTTTTGGATGATATGGAAATATGATCCTTGGATGATATGGAAATATTTCATGAGTTTTGTTTGGAAAAGAAATCTATTTTGGTTAAAAGTTTTACTTGAAATCCAGTCATGTAAATATGGATAATATTATTATTTTGATATTTTTTTGTTGTTTAAATTGTATTTGAAAAACTTCTTAAATATTTTGATTATACAAACTCAACTATTCAAATCTGAAGATCCAACCTTTCTTTACCAGATTTCAGGAAAAAATCACCCTGAAAAACCAAAAAATAAAAATAAAACGTTTATATTAACTAAAACCAGCACAAGCACCTAAAAGGTCTTTGATACAGGCTGGTTGGTGCCATTACTGTTTCTGTGAATCCATATATGTTTTATGCTTGATACTAGGACAAGCACCTAAAAGTTGTTTGATATAATCCCCATTGACACAATACTATTTTCGTGAATGTAATATATATCTATATCTGGTAATATTTGTGTGCAGGAACAGGCGAGGACTTCATCTACGGCCGTTCAATAACTGTACTCATAAATGACATCGCTGTTGAAGTCCCCGTGGGACCAATAAACGTCAGGGCTGTCTTCGGGGAAAATGCAGTTTTACTTCACTCCACAGGCCAGCCGGTTTTACTGAATGAATGGGGGTTCACCTTGGAAAGCCTGCAGCATGGAGCTATGTATTACGTGGTATGCCTGATGCCTAGGCAGATTTTCATACTGCTATATCTGGACAAGTTCTCAAAATATTTGTATAGGTCGAATTTTACTTAACCGCTGCATGTTCAACTTTTTCTGTTTAATTTTGCAGATATGAAACTTTATTCATCAAAGGTGGATCTGCTGTTTCGGTTCGATTTGGAATTGCATACTGTTGCTTATCTCGGATATGTCAAATTCTGTGTTGTCTCCTATTTCTGTTGCTGGCTTTATATTTAATACACCTGGTTCGTTTGTCTTGGGGGAGCAAGCAAATTACAATGTATCTACCAACACTTATAATGTCCCTACTGTTGTTCAGAGTGCTCATAATGCTACATCATGCCCTCCACTTCAATAAAAACATAGAGATCACCACAGTGGTTGTGTATCTATAAATTGAAGTCTGTTCTGTGTTGTTATTTTATGTTTAAAACCATGTTTTTGTCTACTCGTTTATGTTATTTTCCTTTAGATTTAACAAACATGTTGGAAGAGCTGTACCACAAATAGAATAGTTCCTGTGAGGAATGGTATTTATTCAACCAAAATCACATACCATCCCTTTGAAACTCAGCCCTGTAGAGGGAGAAGAATATTTTCTGCGAGGAATAGTATTTATTGAGCCGAGTCACATACCATCCCTGTGAAACTCAGCGCCCTGGTGCAAGAATATTGAAACAAGAAAGAAGCTTTAACATTTTATTGACCTTATAAACAAAATGCAAACCTGTAGTGAATTCTATGTATTTTCGAACAGTCTACGATAGAACTTATAACCATGTTTCGTTTCAATATCTCAATTGAAAAATATGTAAGCCTTGATTTTTTTAAATCTTTGAATATCGTTGCTTAAGTGCAATCATAGATTCTATTTTAAAATAGTGTTTTGCTTTAAGGAAATACTTCTTACATAGATAAACCCCCACATATATATCCTGCATTTCTAACCAATTGATAACCTTTAGCATTAACCTGAGGTGCATGCGTGGTCATAAAATATTTTTTGAAAAGATAAAAAACCATTAGAGCCTTCAAAGACATACTTATATTTATTTTTCATATTGAAAACATTGTTACAACGGGGATATAATACCAGAATTTATTACAAGTCGAAAAATAAGTTGATAGATTTTATCCATAAATGTTTCTTGAGTATAAATGAGACATTTTGTTTATATTATTATTAATATTATTATATATTTTATATTATTCTAAAATATATATTTATTAGTTTCCAATTTGGAGTCATTGAGAACATATATATTTATTAGTTTCCAATTTGGAGTCATTGAGAACATATCTATTTATTAGTTTCCAATTTGGAGTCATTGAGAACATTTATCATTAGTGAATGCACTCTTATATACAATCAACCATGCAAAAACTCATGATAGCCAATAAGATTAAACCCTTCTTAGCATGGTGATTCATTTAAATTATGTAATAAATGAAGACCAGACCACCAAGCATTAAGGGTATAATATTTTAATGCTTTGTAATGCCGAGTCTTCCTTAAGACCAGACCACCAAGCATAAATGGTATAATATTTTGATTCTTTGTAAGGTTGAGTCTCTTTTAGGTCAACAAGGACTTCTTATGTGCAAGAGTTTTCCATTCTAATCATGATCTTTTATAGCTCTTTTACTTAATCTTCTTGTTTGAAAAAGTGATGTAAAAGGTATGTGCTTATGTTGTTTAAGTAGGGCCAAGTGAAAAGAGATGTTAATTACTTTTATGGGTCTCCATTGCTTTTTATTATGAAAAATCCTTGAATTTAAAGCAAATGAGGAGCTAAATGGGGATTGCAAATATCAAAATGTAACTTACTAATATGTTTAATTTGAGAAATCATGTATACAAACACATATTTTCAATGACATTACTATAAATAGAACTATCAAAATACACTTGGCTACTAATATCATAGCCTACTTAATAATATCGATGAGGTTCATCTCCCTAACTTTACAAAGAATGCATCCATGCTAGGGAACTATATAGAGGCCTCTTTCACCACCATACTTAGTACACAATAATGATATCAATAGTTTATTTAATATTTCAATGTGATATTTACTGGGAAGCAAACACGAAACATTGTATATGTGGCAAGATTATAGAATTATAGAGATGATAATCAACTTTCCAACAATAGAAAGATCTTTATATCGCCAAGATTGAATTTTAGCTTGTAGTTTTCTAAGGCATCATGCCCACATATCATTGAAGATAGCATAATCCCAAATGGGATTCCAAGGTATTGAAAAATCTCACCAAAACACATATGCTACTAATCAAGAGAAACCCAAGTAGGGGGGTCACTAGAACCAATAATTCAAATTTCAGATTTATGATCATTGTCCAAATTGGCTGAGGCAACACAAAAGGTTTCTAGGTGAGCGAGGGTGGAGATCATTGAATGATGCTTGAAAGGCATTGAAAGAACATGCTCATTTGTGAAGTGATTATTAATTACCCTTGACTCATCTAGAATCCTAATGTCATGAATGATGAGCATTCATTGCTTCAAAAAGGAAATCAAGATCAATTGTTGTGATAACATAGAGATATGGGGATAGAAATAAATATTCCATGAAGGAGAGATGTAATGTAATGCAATGAGAGAGAGATCCATTCACAAAAACAAAGGTAGAAGAATCCACAAATAGAATATAAACCCCATCATTTTGATAGGTGTAAGGATGGTGGTCATTTATTCCATGCCACTCAACTCAAGCAAGAGGTAAACCCAATTTCATTTAGTCTCCTCACATATTCCTTATGCATGGGAAAGGATGTCAATTCATGAGGTATCCACTTAGTGAACTTGTGACATAGTGTGTGTGTTCGTGGGATATTAAAGAATACCCCTAATTTCCTTAAATATTGAAAAATTCCTCCCAAAATCCTTTTTTGAACCCCCGTCCCAATACATATTTCCAATAAATAAACCCTTAATTTTACTGGATATCCCCTATTTTTACCAGACACCCCTTTTTATACCCCCCAATACCTATAAACACCCCCATACCCCCCTTAATACCTACAATACATTGACTCTATTTTTCACAATTGAAAACCCCCTTTATGAATGAACATGATAAGATAATGGTCAACAAAGGTGAATCCCCTATGGTCAATTTGGGCTTGTAATTCATCTCCAGAAACCTAAGTGACCTAACAACTTTGACCTCCCCCTACTCGACAATTTTGTTGTCTTTTTAACAACTTCTCCCTTGTGGTTTCATTCCTTCCTCCTTGTTGTTTTCCTTCATCTTCCTCTTCTCATTCCCCATGGTGTTTCCCTTTTGTTTTCTTTAGTGTTTAGTCTTCTTTCTTTGTGGCTTATCCTGCAAACCCCATCTTTTCGGTGGGTGTAAGGATGGTGGCTTGTAATTACATACCACTCATGTCAAGTAAGAGGGAAACACCAATTGTTTTTGGTCTCAGGATCTAGGAATGTTCATTGAGGTCCAAGAGGATTTGGAACAACCATAGAGGTCCATAAGGGTTCATTAATGCTCAAAATTCAATTGTCCAAAATGCTCTCGAAAACACCATCAATGCGTAAATCTCGACAATATCTTTCGAACGATGCAAAAATCGCCTCAAACGGAGTTCTTATGAAAAATTTATGATCAATGAAAGTTTGAGTCAAACCAAGGGAAAAAGTAAAAGGTCAAAGTCAACAGGGTCAAAAGGGTGACATGTGTCACCACTGAAAGCATGGCATGTGGCACAACCATGCAATAGATCTATTGGCTAGTGACTCAACATCCGTACCTCTAGGTGGACTAATCATCGGTTGACATGTGGCAGGGTTAGACCAATGAGAGGTCACCACATGGTGGCCTCCCATTGGCCATTAATGGTCATGGTTTACCAAAATTATGGAGTCGACGAGGATCAAACCTGTGACCTCCATAAACCTTACCAAAGTCTCCACTACCAACGTGCCACAGGAGAGTTACTTAACCACAATGGGCGTCATTTTTATTTGAACTTACATATTGAATTAGGTGGTAGAAAAAGGGACGAGGGCCTAAGCATTTGACCCATATTTATGTGGTGTATATCATATAACCATGACCATCGTATATTCCCTGAGTAGTTCAAACCATATGTGTGTGTGTGTGTGTGTGTGTGTGCGTGTTTGTGTGTGTGTGTGTGTGTGTGTGTGTGTGTGCGTGTTTGTGTGTGTGTGTGTGTGTGTGTGTGTGTGTGTGTAATATATGGTTTTATAACCATAAACCAACAAAAACAACGAATAGACCAATGGTTAGTTGGGCTCGAACCCCCGACTCATCACATATATGCGCTGACACTTAACCAATTTTACTACAAGTGTGGGTTTGTTAGGGACCCACCTAACAATACATTTAATATCGACCATGGATTGTGTATAGTGGTTAAGGGGTTTGTGCCCTATTTAATGGTTGCGTAGATCGAGAATTGTACAAATAGACTCATAATAATTTTAGAGTTATGTCTCAAAGTGCATCCCCGAGGGTACAAGGACTTTGAGGCTACACTGTAAAGCATGTCGAGAGGTCCCTTGATAGAAATTTAAGAACTTTATACTCATTTTTCATAATTTTTCGCAAGGAATCCAATGGTGTGCTCTATTTTTGGGATTGAGCAATGCAAAAAAAGGTCATTGTAAAACACAAGAATTTGTGCATTAATAACTAGGTCTCTATTGGAAGCAAACTCAAAGACATAGCCCAAATTGGGTGAACTCCGCTATCAAAATTGTGTATGTGATACTATCATTGTTGTTCAATTTGTGCTCAGTTAATTTCAAGTTATTTATCATTAAAGTGTATATGGTTAGACAAATATTTCACATGTAAATTGTAAACAAGAAAGCAACCATTATTATTTCAAAGATCAAGTAGATGTTATTATGCATTAAAAATTAATAAGCATCTAAGGATTTTTGGATCAAGTTGGTATCAAAGAAGGTTTGACAAGTGTTTGCAAGTGAATGATTACAAGATCCAAACTCAAACTTGGTAAAAGAGAGCTTGCAAGTTATAAGTATGAAATTGAAAGAAGACTTCATAAGCATAAGATGGCTTTTGAAGGAAAGGAAGGAGAAGATTCTCCCATGAGTCCAAAAGAAATGATAGATGTACACTTCACTCGATGAGAGAGATAATAGATGATTTGCAACGAAGAATTCAAAATTCTGTAAGTGGAGAATCTTTGGTAAAAGGATAAGGAGGAGGTGAAGGTGGTGGATGTTTAGATTCCCCTTCACCATCCTAATCATTGTCTTCTTCTGAAGAAAGTGAACATTATTTTCGTCGAAATAAGACCTCTAAGAAGTCTGATCATAATCTTCCTTCACTAAAGTTGGATGTCAAGTTTGAATTGCTGACCTATGATGGAGAATTGAATGCCGGGAAATTGGAAAACTGAATCAAGCAAATAGAGGTATATTGCAGGGTTCAAAAGATCATGGATGAGACTACAACGATATAGTTAGATTCTCTTTGACTAAGTGACATTGCCTTAATATGGTGGGACAGTAAGATGCAAGTTGATCTTGTTCAAAAGGGTAAAGTAATATCTTCCTAGGATAATTTTACTAAGGTTATAAGAAAAGAATTATATCCACTAGCACATATGAAAACTACAATGATAGAATGGAAACATCTAAGAAAGGGTAAAGGGCAGAATATTTAGGAATATACACAAGAATTCAAAAATAAGGAATTATCATTAGGGATTCCATTGTATACCCATGAAACTCTTCTGAAGTATATTGGTGGAATGCATTCATATCTTCATCATATTATTTTAATATTTAACCCTACTAACATTGATATAGTGTCCCTACAAGATACACATCTAGAGGCTAGTAAGGGTAAGCATGCGAGAGAATATAAGAATCCATACATGTTTGAAAAGAAACCGAAAGGTAAATGGAAGAGTAAGAAATCATCTACAATGAGGCTAGTTGAAGGAAGACCTACATTTTCCCACTGTAAGAAAAAGGGACATGAGAAATCACAGTGTTGGAAGTTGCATCCAAAATTAGGACCAAAGAAATTGAAGGATAAAGGGAAGCAAAAGACTGTTGCATCAACTCATCAAGATCTAGGGTCATATTCTAGGTATGAATCTAAGATCATGTCAATAAGAAGCAAAGGTATATCAACTATCCATTCTATATCTTCAATTCAATCTGCTAAATTGGAAAGTGATACTGACCAAAAGAAAAGAAGCGATATTTTCCATGTTAGAGTTATAGTCAAGCATACAAAGGTAGATACTTTATTTGACAGTGGATCTCAAGTTAACCTATTATCTGAAGCAATTTTTAAGAAGCTAGGTTTAAATACAACACCTCAAAAAAATATTTATCCATTAGGATGGGTATGTGAAGATGCTAAGTTGCAAGTAACAAAACAATGTAAGATCAGATTTACAATTACAACTAAGTTCTTTGACGAGGTTGAGTTAGATGTTGTGCCTCTTGAAATTTGCGACATTGTCTTAGGTAGTCCATATCTATTTGACATGAAGGATATATTTTATCACAAAGAGAATAGATATCATATTTTCAAGGATGGGGTTGAATTTATTTTCAGAGCTCATCGTATTGAGAATAATGTTTCTTTAGTGAGAATAGGGAAAATGAAGAGACTCATGAGCACAAGTAAAACTTTTGTTCTCATGATAGTGAAACAAAAACAAGAAGATATAACAGATCCTTTATCATGTTGTGATCCAGATCATAAATAGGAGTTGGCCAAAACCATATCTAATTATGATTAGTTGTTTCAGGAACCTACAAGGTTGCCTCCTAAAAGGGAGGTTGAACATGAAATATATTTGTAGTAGGATGCTCCTCTTCCGAATATTGGAATGTATAGGTCATGAGTAATTGATAATGCATAAATTAATAATCAAGTTTAGGAGTTGCTCAATAAAGGAAAGATCATACCAGGATCCTCTCTATGTGGTTCTCCTATTGTATCAGTTTCGAAGAAAGATGGCATGTGGAGGATGTGTATTGATTTCTGATCCTTTAACAAGATTACAGTAAAGAACCGTTATCATGTTCCTAGAATTGATGATTTATTAGATGAGTTAAAGAATGTTTTTATTTCACTAAGTTGGATTTGATAAGTGGTTACCATCAAATCAAAATTGCATAAGGTGACATATGGTAAAATACTTTCAAGACCAAGTAGGGGTTGCTCGAATGGATAGTTATGCCATTTGAGTTATGCAACACACCTGCGAAATTATGAGGGTAATGAATGATGTGTTCAAACCCTAAATAGATGATTTTTTTATCGTCTATTTAGATGATATATTGATATTTATTTGAAGATGGGAAGATCATATAAATCATGTCAAGAAAGTCTTTGAACTCTTGAAGAAGGAGAAGTTGTATATCAAGTTATTTAAATGTGAATTTGGAAAAACTTCTCTGGTATATTTGGGATACATTGTAGGGAATGGTCAGCTAAAGATAGATCCTACAAAAGTAGAAGTCATTGTGAAATGGACCAAACCAACTATTTTCATAGAAGTCAGGAGATTCTTCGGAGTAGTAAAATATTGGAGGAAATTCATTTCTAATTTCTCTTTCATAGAAGCTCCTTTGCATGCATTAACAAGTGTTAAACAAGTCTTTCAATGGGGAGGAAAATAACATAAATCCTTCGAGACATTGAATGAAAATATAAGAACCACACTAGTATTGGATTTTCCATATCTACAACAACCATTTGAGATTCAAACCGATGCAAGCGAATATGCCATGGGTGTAGTCTTGATGCAACGAGGTAAACCATATGTTATCATTCTGAGACTTTCACACATGCTATGATTAACTATCCAACATATGATAAGGAATTGTATGCATTGGTACAAAGTGTAAATGAATGGAAAAATTACTTAATGGGAAAGGAGACTATAATTCATATAGATCATCAACCATTACAGTATTTGCAGTCAAAGATCAAGCTACAACAGTAGTGACACTTCAGGTGGATGGGTTTTCTACTATAATTTCATTTGGTAATTAAGTATAACAAGGGTATTCATAACAAGGTTGCATATATACGGTCAAGACCAGTGATTAATGCATCCACAATACTCAGTTTGTTATATCATCTTGGAAAGCTTTGTATACCCAGAGATGAAATATTAAATATAATAAGAGAATATCATATATATCTCATTTATGGTCATTTCAGGGTTAGTAAGACAATAGCACAATTAAAAATATATTGTTATTGGCCTCGAATGAATGAAAAATTTTCCAAGTATATCAAAGGGTGTGTTATGTGTGCCATAAGCCTAGAAACATAAAGTTGGGGTTACATAATGTTAGAAAAATGGGATCATGAAGCAATAAAATAAAACAAATGCAGGAATAAAGCACAGAAAATGCACAATGCAATAGAGACACAAATATACATGGTTCACCCAATGTGGGCTACGCCCACCAGATAAATGTCTAGGTCCTTCGTTATTATTATCCAAAAAAATGAAGGGATACAACGTACAACACACTCATTGTAACTTCCTCTTCTTTCTCTCACAATCTCCTCTCTTAGAATACAATATTCCCAATAATACACAGTTGCAATACAATTCCCTCATAAAATAGGGTTACCTTCTAGGGAAAAAACCTTAACATAACTTCTACCATCACATCTGTGACATTATAATGAATGGTCTAAATTGACTACAAAATTACAATATTTTACAAGGAAATTTTGTTGGTTGTGGAGACTGATTATCTTCTTGAGTCATAGGTTTGTTTCAGTCATGCTTGGACCCCATTCCCTAATGGGGAGGTGTGGGAAGGTTTGTCGCCACAAAAATATCGCTAGGGGGGTTCGGGGGGGGCGATGAAAATTTTTGTAGCCCCCCCTTTGTGGGGGACTCGGGGGCAGTGCCCCAAAAGTGAAATTTTGGGAAACATTACCTTGTAAAATATTATAATTTCATAGTCAATCTGGACCATTCATTATAAGGTCATAGATCTGACGGTAAAAGTTATTTTAGGGTTTTTTTACCTAGAAGGAAACCCTCTTTTATGAGGGAATTGTATTGTGGTTGTGTATTATCGTGAATATTGTATTTTGAGAGAAGATACTGTGAGAGAAAGATGATTAAGTTAGAGCAGGTGTGTTGTAGGTTGTATCCCTTCATTTTATTGGATAATAATAAGAAAGGACCTAAAAATTTATATGGTGGATGTAGCCCACACTAGGTGAACCACGTATATATGTGTCTCTATTGTATTGTGTATATTATGTGTTTTATTTCCACATTTTTTTTTATTGTTCCATGATCCTGTTTTTCTAAAAATTGGTATTAGAGAGAAAGGTAACTCATAGGAAAAGAGGGTTCCTAGTTCAGGTGGGAGCAATGGAGGAAAATGGAAAGTTTAGGGTCGAGAAATTTAACGGCCAAAACTACCAGTTATTGAAGATGCAGATGGAATACTATTTATATCAGAAGGATCTATTCTTACCATTGGGTGTAATAACAAAGAAGCTGACGACCATGAAGGACAAAGAATGGGAGGTTCTTGACAGAAAGGCACTAGGAATGATATGATTGATCCTAGCAACATAGATAGATTTCAATATTTCAAAAGAAAAGACAACGGAGGAACTGATGGATGCATTGGATAAATTGTATGAAAAACCCTCAACATCGAATACGGTATTTTTAATGAAGAGATTATTTAATATGAAGATGTCAGAAGGTGGGTATGTTGTGGATCATTTAAATGAATTTAATATAGTTACTAATCATCTAAGTTATGTAAAAGTGGACTTTGATGATGAGGTTAGGGCTCTTCTAATCCTATGCTCATTTCTAGAAAGATGGAATGGCTTGATCATGGTTGTAATTAACTTTGTCTTTGGTTCAAACACTCTAAAATTTGATGATGTTTTTGTTGTTATCCTTAGCAAGGAAATGAAAAGGAAAAGCACAGGTGAGACATCAGGTAATGTGTTAAGCATGGAGAATAGGGGAAGACAAAAGGATAGATGAAAGGGAAAAACCAAATACAGATTAGGAAAGATAGAATGTTGGAATTGTGGGAAGAAAGGACATCTAAAGAAAGACTCCATAGCTCCAAAGAAACAAAGAGATGAACAACAGGAGAAAAATCAGGAAGCAAATGTAACAGGTGATGTGTTACAAGATGCTTTGATTCTTTCTGTAGATAATATTTATGAGTCTTGGGTAGTATATTTAGGGGTTCCATTTCATTCCACACCCCATAGGAAACATTTTATAGATTATGTTCAAGGTGATTTTGGACAGGTTCATTTGGGTGATGATGCAACATGCAAAATTGTTGGAATGGGAAAGGTAAAAATAAATCAAAGTAATGCAAACCAATGGTTGTTGAAAAAGGTAAGACATGTTCCAAACCCAAGGAAAAATCTATTTTCAACAGGGCATTTATCAAGTGAAGGTTGTATATCCATATTTACAGATAAGGTGTGGAAGGTCACCAAAGTATTACTAGTGATAGAAAAAATAGAGAAGGTAGATACATTGTATTTATGTGCTGGTAATATTGACTCTTTTATCTCTTTATATTCTAAAAGAGTGGATACAACACTGTGGCATCATAGGCTTGGACACATGAGTGAGAAGGGGATGCAGATACTTCACAAAATAAATTTGTTGCCAACTATTAAAAAAATTGATTTGGATTTTTGTGAGCAATGTGTTTATGAAAAACAGAAGAGAGTTAGATATCTCAGAGTTGGAAGAGAAAAGAAGAGTGAAAGGTTAGAGTTTATGAATAAAGATGTATGGGGACTAGATCATGTATCATCTCTTGGTGCCTCTCATTATTATGTTACTTTTATTGCCAGGAAAAAGGTTGAAGTGTCTCATATTAGACAATGGAGGTGAATATTTCAACAAGGAGTTTGATGATTATTGTTCACGCCATGGGATTCGTATAGATAAAATAGTTCTAGGAATACCACAAGAAAATGGTGTGTCAAAAAGAATGAACAGGACAATCATGGAGAGTGCAAGGAGTAGGAGATTTCATGTTGGGTTGCCCTTACATTTCTGGGCAGATGTTGTAGATACTATTGTTTACTTAATAAACAAAGGACCTCCAAGCTCTTTGCATGGTGGAATTCCAAAGGAGGCATGGACAGGTAAAAAGGTAAACTATTCCTTTTTGAAGAATTTTGATTGTGAAGCATTTGTCCATATTGATAAATAAAATAGAACAAAGCTTGAGGCAAAATCTAAGAAGAGTACCTTTATTGGATACGATGTTAGTGATTTTGGTTATCGCTTATGGGATTATGAAAATCGAAAAATCATTAGGAGTAGAGATGTCATATCCAATGAGAAGGTCATGTGCAAAGATCAGTTGCAGGGAAAGAAACAAGAAAAAGAAAAACCATAATACATAGTGCTTGATGAGATCACTGGAAAATAAATTCCAAAGGTATCAAAAAATCAAAATGTACAACAACAAGAGCATCATGTACCTCAAAATCCTACAAGTGTTGTTAGAATATCTATCAGGTTAAGTAGACCCCCTGAAAAATACTCTCCTTCATTGTATTATTTATTTTTGATTGATCCTGGTGAACCAAAATGTTATGAAGAGGCAATGCAGGTAGAAACTAAAAAGAAGTGGGAGCAAGGCATGAAAGAGGAAATGGATTCCTTGGTAAATAACCAGAATTGGGAATTGGTTTAGTTTCTTGTAGGAAAAAGAGCATTGTAGAATAAATGGGTTTACAAGTTGAAGGAAGAAGATGGAGGAAAAAAGTGGTACAAGTATAGACTTGTTGTAAAGGGGTTCACACAAAAAAAAGGTATAGATTTTTATGAAGTATTTTCTCATGTTGTTAAGATGAATTCAATTAGGACTATTTTAAGTCTTGTGTCGGTAGAAGATTGGCATCTTGAATAGTTAGATGCAAAAACAAATTTTCTCCATGGGGATTTGGAGGAAGAGATTTATATGCAACAACAGCAGGGGTATGAGATCAAAGGGAAGAAAAAATTGGTATGCATGTTGAAGAAGAGCTTGTATGGACAAAAGAAAGCTCCAAGGAAGTGGTATTTAAATTTTGATAGGTTTATGACATAACAAGGTTATAGCAGATTTCATTATAATCGCTATGTTTATTTTAAAAGGCTAGAAAATGGAAGCTATATTATCTTCCTATTGTATGTAGATGGCATGCTTGTTGTAGGGTCTAATATGCAGGATATAAATGTTCTCAAGAAGAAATTATTTAATTCATTTGCGATGAAGGATTTGGGTGCTGCAAAGAAAATCCTTAGTATGAGAATAACAAGAGACATGAAAAACCACAAATTGACATTGTCTCAGGGTGAGTACATAGAGAAGGTGTTGGAGAGGTTCAGAATGTAGAATGCAAAAACAATTAGTACAAATTTGACCAACCATTTCAAATTAACTAAGGAAATGTGTCCCAAGAAACAAGAGGAGATAGAATACATGTCCAGGGTCCCTTATTCATTAGCAGTTGGAAGCCTGATGTATGCAATGGTTTGCACAAAACCAGATATTGCACATGTAGTGAGAGTTGTGATCAGGTATATGAACAATCCAGGTAAAGAACCTTGGGAGGTAGTAAATTAGATTCCCAGGTATTTGAGAGGTAATTCTACTCATGCATTATGTTTTGGAGGTTAAGACATTGTTCTACAGGGATATGTTGATTCAGATATGGCAGGTGATAAAGATAGAAGGATAAGCACCATAGGGTATGTTTTTTATTGTAGGTGGAACAACAGTAATTTGGATTTCAAAACTACAAAAGGTTGTTGCACTTTCAACAATAGAAGCAGAGTATGTTGTTGCTACAGAGGCTAGTAAAGAAATGATTTGGTTACACAGGTTTATGGAGGAATTGGGAAATAAGCACGAGAATAGCAAGTTGTACTCTGATAGTGAGAGTGTCATTCATATTGCAAAGAAATCAGGCTTCCATTCAAATACATACAATTGCAAAGAAATCAGGTACCATTTCATATGATTCGTCTTGGAAGATGAACATTTGAAGTTGGAAAAGATAGATATTAAGCCTGAATCCTGGAGACATGTTAATAAAGGGAGTAACCAAGGAGAAATTGAGTTCCTGCTTAGTTTTAGTTGGCCTTCAAGCATGAAGGTGAAGATGAGAAATTTTCCATGCCCGAGGTGGAGTATATTCCAGCATGTATAACAACAATGGAGTTATTTTGATCAGTCTCCAAGTGGGAGATTGTTGGTTGTGGAGCTTGATTATCTTCCTGATTCATATGTTTGTTTCAGTCATGCTTGGACCCCATTCCCTAGCATGGGGGTGTGGGGGCGATTTCTCCCCCACAACTATGGCCAAGGGGGGGGGCGGGGGGGGGAGGGGGGTCTGACAACAATTTTTTTATCCCCCTTCTAGCGGGGATTCAGAGGCAGCACCCCTAAAGTGAAATTTTGGGAAAAAATGCCTTGTAAAATATTGTAATTTCATAGTCAATCTAGATCGTTAATTATAAGGTCACAGATATGACAGTAGAATTTATTTTAGGGTTTCTTTTCCCTATAAGGAAACCTTCTTTTATGAGGGAATTGTATTGTGGTTGTGTATTATCGTAAATATTGTATTCTGAGAGAAGAGAGCGTGAGAGAAAGAAGAGGAAGTTACAATGGGTGTGTTGTAAGTTGTATCCCTTCATTTTTCTAGATAATAATAAGGAAGGACATGAAAATTTCTCTGGTGGATGTATCCCACACTGGTTGAACCACGTATATATGTTTCTCTATTGTATTGTGTATCGTTTGTGCTTTATTTTCGCATTTGTTTTTATTTTATTGCTCTGCAATCTCGTTTTTCTGACAATTTTTTCCAAACCATTTTATTCAGTGAGCTTTGACCCCCGAACCCCTCGATGGGGGCCTACCTTCATTCGGCGGCCAACCTCCTAACCCCCACAAAAGGGGAATAGGAATACCTGTATATAAATCAAGAAGATAATCAGGCTCCACAACCAACAATCTCCCACTTGGAGATTGATCACAACAACTGCACTATTGTTGTACCCATTGGACTATGATCCACCTTGGACCTAGAAAATTTATGATCTTCACCTTCATGCTTGAAGGCCAACTGAAACTGAGTAGGAACTCAATTTATCCCTACTTACTCCCTTTGTTAACCTGCCTGCAAGATTCTGGCTAGTATGTATCTTTTCCAACTTCAATTGTTCATCTTCCAAGATGGATCATATGAAATGGTACATGAGTTGTATATGGTTAGTCTTAGAATGGAAGGATGAGTTCTTTGCAAGATGAATGGCACTTTCATTGTCACAATAAAAAATACTATTCTCCTTCTTCTTTCCCAATTCCTCCATAAACCTTTGTAACCAAATAATATCTTTACTAACCTATGTAGTATCAACATACTCTGCTTCCATTGTTGAAAGTGAAAAAACATTTTGTAGTTTTGAAATCCAACTTATTGTTGTTCCACCTACAATAAACATGCCATGTGGTTTATGCCTACTATTTTTATCACCTTCCATATATGAATCAACATATCCATGTAGAACAATGTTTGAACCTCCAAAACATAATGCATGAGTAGTAGTACCTCTCAAATACCTGAGAATCCACTTTACTACCTCTCAATGTTATTTACATGGATTGTTCATATACCTTCTCACAACTCCCACTACATGTGCAATATCTGGTCTTGTGCAAACCATTACATACATCAAGCTGCCAACTATTGATGAATAAGGGACCCTGAACATGTATTTTATCTCCTCCTGTGTCTTGGGACACATTTCCTTAGTTAATTTTAAACGGTTGGACAAAGGTGTGCTAACTAGTTTTGCATTCTTCATTCTAAACCTCTCCAACACCTTCTCTATGTACTCACCCTGAGACAATGTCAATTTTGTGATTTTTTCAATCTCTTGTTATTCTCATACCAAGGATTTTCTTTGCAGCACCCAAATCCTTCATCGCAAATGAATTAGCTAATTTGTTCTTGACAACATTTATGTCCTGCATATTAGACCCTACAACAAGCATGTAATATACATACAATAGCAAGATAATATAGCTTACATTTTCTATCCTTTTAAGAAAAACATAGTGATCAAAATGAAATCTACTATAACCGTGTTCTATCATAAACCTGTCAAACTTCAAATACCACTTCCTTGGAGCTTTATTTAGGCCATACAATATCTTCTTCAACCTGCATACCAAATTCTCCTTGCCTTTGACATCATACCCCTGGTGGCTTCTGTATATAAATATATTCCTCCAAATCCCCATGGAGAAAATATGTTTTTACATCTAATTGTTCAAGATGCAAATCTTATACTTCCACAAGACTTAAAATAGTCCTAATTGAATTAATTTTAATAATAGGAGAAAATATTTCATCAAAATATATATCTTTCTTTTGTGCAAACCCCTTTACAACAAGTCTATCCTTGTACCTGTTTTTTCCTCCATCTTCTTCCTTCAATCTGTAAACCCATTTATTTTGCAATTGTCTTTTTCCTGCAAGAAACCAAACCAAACCAAGTCCCAAGTCTTGTTATTTACCAATGAATCCATTTCCTATTTCATGCCTTTCTCCCACTTCCTTTTAGTCTCTACCTGCATTGCCTCGTCATAACTTTCTGGTTCACCATAATCAATCAACAATAAATAGTACAATGAAGGAGAGTATTGTTGAGGGATATACTTAACCTAGTAGATCTTCTAAAAACACTTGCAGAAGTTTGAGATACATGTTTCTCTTGTTGTTGTACATTTTTATTTTCTGGTACCTTTGGAATTTCTTTTTCAGTGATCTCATCAAGTACTATGTATTATGGTTTTTCTTTTTCCTATTTCTTTCCCTCCAACTGATCTTTATACATGGAATTCTCATTGAATATGACATATCTACTCCTAATGATTTTGTGATTTTCATAATCCCATAAGAGATAACCAAAATAATTAACATTGTATCCAAAAAAGGTACTCTTCTTGGATTTTGCCTCAATATTTGTTCTATTTTATTTATAATTATGGACAAATGCTTCACAACCAAAAGTCTTCAGAAAAGAATAATTTACCTTTTTACATGTCCATGCCTCCTCTAGAATTCCACCATCCAAAGAGATTGAAAGTCCTATGTTTATTAAGTAAACGAAAGTATCTACAACCTTTGCCTAGAATTGTAAGGGAAACCCAACGTGCAATCTCACACTCCTTGCATGCTCCATGATTATCTTGTTCATCCTTTTTTATACACCATTTCCTTGTGGTGTTCCTCGAACTGTTTTCTCTCTACAAATCCCATGGTATGAAAAATAATCATCAAAATCCTTGCTGCAATATTCACCTCCATTTTCTGATCTAAGACACTTCAACCTTTTTCCCGTATCATTCTCAGCCAAATCTTTCCATTTCTTAAAAGTATCAAAAACATTAGATTTTTGTCGAATGCATTAAACCCAAGTTTTTCTAGTTTCATCATCAATAAAAGTAACATAATAACAAGAGCCACCAGGATATGATACCTAAGATGGTCCCCATACATCTGTATGCACAAGATCTAACCTTTTACTCTTCTTTTCTTTTTCAACTCTGAGAAATCTGACTCTCATTTGTTTTCCATAAACACAATGCTCACAGGAATAAAAATCAATTTGTTTAAGATCTAGAAACAAATTTATTTTGTGAAGTATCTGCATCCCCTTCTCACTCATCTGTCCAATACTATGATGCCACAGTGTTGTATCCACTCATGTAGAAGCTAAAGAGATACAAGAATCAATATTACAAATACATAAATACAATGTWCCTACCTTCTTTCATTTTTCTATCAACAGTGATCCTTTGGTGACCTTCTATAGGGTTTCAAAATAGTCCCTATTCTCACTCCATTAATTCACTAAAACCTTCACAATTACTTCCATTTCACCTTCATATCACCTTCATATCACCTCCACATCATTACATTTACCTCATCATTGGGTTATAACTATGCCTTTTCCAAAGTTTATCAATTCTTAACATTTTTAAGTGGATTTGTGGTTAAACTTTAGAAAATAATATGCTTATACTTATACCTAACAATTAGAATGAGTTTGTTGACATGTGTAGGTACAAAAGAAGCTTCCAAGACATCTTTATGTGGCACTATATGTTCAAATTCGAATTTGAGGAGATCATGGAGGAGATCATTGAGAAGATCATGGACCTCATGGAGAATATCATGGAGGATAGGGTTATGTGTCTAGATGGTTGAGAGATGTATGGAACTAAAGAGA
>ML809721.1:64686-75350 GCA_009831015.1 Picea engelmannii | reverse complement strand
TGAGTCTCCTGTGAAGTGGTGTTCTTGTGGAGTTATGGAGGGCCCCCATGGCCTCACTTGCATGCTAATTTGCTTATTTTAGGTATAGCTTAATTTATGTTTTGTTTGATTTCAGTTTTTAAAGTCTTGTTAAATGCTCTAATACTGGAAGGATCTTATTTGAAAGTGTTTTGGTAAGAGAACCATAAGATCTCAGACAATTATTAGATTTAGGTTTGTTTGGTTTCATCTCTTAAATTTTGTTAAATGTTCTAATATTGGAAGAGTCTTATTTGAAAGTGTTCCTGTAAGAGAACCGTAAGACCTCATACAATTATTAGATTTATATTTGTTTCATTTCAGCTTTCAAAGTTTTTATTAGATGTTCTAATATTGGAGGAGATCCTAAAATTCAACTTTTCTTGTAAGAGAACCTTAGGATCTCGATGAATGTTAGATCTAGGTTTTTTTAGTTGTTGGAAGAGATCTTGTTGAATATGTTATTGTAAAAGAACCAAAGATCTCGGACAAATTAGAAATCTTTCTAGACCTATAGGTGGCACTTCTAAGTTTACCTTCCCGGGTTGACAATTAAATTGAACTCTGATTGACATCATCAATTAGAACTAAACACCTTCCATGCATTATCTGTAAATATAGATATACAACCTTCATTTTCCAATGACCCTATTGAAATCATATTTTTCCTTAGATATGGTACATGTATTACCTCTTTCAATAACAATTGGTTTCCATTCTTTTTCTTTATTTGTACCTTACCCATTCCAACAATTTTGCATGGTACATTATCACCCAAATGAACCTATCCAAAATCACATTGAACATAATCTAGAAAATGTTTCCTATGGGGTGTGGCATGAAATGTGTTAGCACCATAATTTTCATAGCTAGAGTTAGAGGTTTGTCCAAAGTTTTCAAAGTTGTGAGATGATCTTGGGAAAATCAAGGCATTCCTAGATGAGTCATAGGTTAGGGTGAATATCATGTTAAAAGGTATTATGGTTCATAAACACCTTTCATGAGGTTAGAGAAGGAACACTCATGAAACTCCATGTCATTGGCATCATTGCAAATTTCAAAAGCATACACATTGTGCAAGTTTGTTGTGCAAAGGATTTTGCTATTTTTATTTGTTGTGCATTGCACAGAGGATTTCATCATGTAGAGGATTTCATACCACAAAGGATTTCGTCACGCAGAGGATGTTGTCACGCAGAGGATTTTTTCGAACATAGGATGTTGTCGCACAAAGAATGTTGTCACTCATAGGATGTTGTCGTGCATAGGATGTTGTTGCACAAAGGATTTCATCATGCAGAGGATGTTGTCGCACAGAGGATGTTGTCACGCAAAGGATGTTTTCAYGCATAGGATGTTGTTGTGAAGAKGATGTTGTCACATAGAGGATGTTTCCACGCATAGGATGTTGTCACACACATGATCTTGTCATGTAGAGGATGTTGTCGTGCAGAGGATGTTGTTGCGCAGAGGATGTTGTCACGCAGAGGATGTTGTCGCGCATAGGATTTTGTCATGCAGAGGATGTTGTCATGCATAGGATTTTGTTGCGCAAAGGATTTCATCGCGCAAAAGATGTTTTCATGGAGAGGATTTTCCTATGCACAGGCTACAGGGCGCGCTCTGTAAATGACGGGTTTAGTGGCCAACTTCAATATCACTTTCTGACCAACTGGAGATGAATTTTGAAAATCCTTGAGATTTTTTTTGTATAGGACAAACCAAATAATTAAAAACTCTCATATTTTCAAAAGTTGTCACAGATTGGGAGATTCAAAGGAATATTTGAGCCCTATTTTTCAATTTTCATGATTTCATGTTTGAGACATGTTTTTGCRACATGTATTCCGGCCAAATCGAGATGAATTTAAAGAAACTGAGAGAGGTTTTTCTTTAAAAAGAGATTACCTACAAAAAAAAATTCTCCAATTTTACATAGATATTACATTTTTTGAATTGAAATTGGTGTTTTGAAGCCTAGTTTTCAGAATTTCGCCTCCTGAAAAGCAGGAAATCAGTTAAAACGTATGATTTCTTGTTTGTAGTGGTTTCTATTTTGGGAAAGGGGTTGGGATTCGAAATGGTGATATGGAAAGGACCTATAGTGTTATATATTTTATGGTACAATATTAGAGAATGCCTGGACCCTGGGGGGATTGGACTATGTATCTTTTTCCTGAATATCTTTATGAGATAAATGAAAAAGTATTATGCTTTCGTGAAGAAGAAATTCATTACAATGTTGTCTTAAGTATGTATTTTATTTATAATTTTCATCTCCATAATTGTTTATTCTTTCCAGTATTTAGCTGAGAGTAAATGTTTAGAATTCATTCATATTTGATGCTCCATTCATACAGTAAATACTTGTTATGTGTTTAAAAATTATGGGTTCAGAATTCATCCATGCTTGATGTTCTACTCATAGTAATCTATCTTTATGTATTTCATCTAAAGTTACATTGATAACTCATCCATTGCTAGATGCTCTCAGTGTGATGGGTTTCCCCTTTCTCTTTTATGCTTCCATCCAAAATATTGTCCATTGCAAAAGAATAACACTTACTTTTCCTTTGTTCTCTGTGAGTACACCACCAGTCATTAGCTCAATATTTTAATTTCAGAACTTGACTCCATTTCCCAATGGTACATTTTCCTTGTTTCTCCTACCAAACCTTTTAAAACAAAAACAAACTCATCCTATCACAGAATCTGACCTTTGTTCCTTTATTGATGAAACCCTTGAGTTATTACCAGTCATTAGACATCTCAGAGAGCCCTCTCTAGTTGTATAGGTCAGAATACAATCTAAAGTTGGTTGAAACAGCTACCTTGGGGTTTTCTTTGATACAGCCCAAAGAAATGTTTGAGTACTAACAAAATGAATCCTGTGAATCTACTAACCAAGACTCAGAAATATTATCTACAAAAAGAATCAAAGAATCTTGTAACAAATCACATGTTACATTTGCTTCTTGATTTTTCTCTTGTTGTCCATCTCTTTGTTTCTTTGGAGATTTGTAGTATTTCTTCAGATGTCCTTTCTTCCCACGATTCCAACACTCTATATTTCCTAGTTTGGATTTGGATCTTCCCTTCCTATAATTCCCACTGTTCCCTAGCCCTTTCTTCTATCCATTTGTCTTTCCCTATTCTCCAGATTCAACTCATTACCTGATGTCTCACCTGTATTTTTCTGTCACATTTCCTCGCTAAGGATAACACCAACAACATCATAAAATTTTAGATTGTTTGAACTAGAGACAGAGTTACTTACAACCATGACCAAGCCATTCCTGCTTTCTAGCAATGAGAACAATATTAGAAGAGACCTGGCCTCATCATCAAAGTTCACTTTTACAAAAAATAGCTAATCAGTAACCGTATTAAATTCATTTAAATGATATACAACAGACCCACCTTCTGACATCTTCATATTAAATAATTTGTTCATTAGAAATACTTTATTGGGCATTGAGGTTTTTTCATACAGTTTATCCAATGTGTCCATTAGCTCCTTCGTTGTATTTTCTTTGGAAATAATGAAATCCATTGATGCTTCCAGGCTCAACTGTATCGTTCCTAGTGCCTTTCTGTCAAGAAGCTCCCATTCTTTATCCTTCATGGTCGTCGAATTATTTTCTATTCCACTCAATGGTAGGAATAATTCCTTCTTATATAAATAATATTCCATCTACATCTTCCATAATTGGTAGTTTTGGCCGTTAAATTTATCTACCCTAAACTTTCCATCTTCCTCCATTTCTCCCACTCGAACCAGGAACCCTCTTTTCCTGCGAGTTACCTTTCGCTCTGATACCAGTAGTTAGAAAAACAGGATCATGAAGCAATAAAATAAAACAAATGTAGGAATAAAATATTGAATATACACAATACAATAGAGACACAGATATACATGGTTCACCCAATGTGGGTTACGTCCATGAAATAAATTCCCAAGTCCTTCCTTATTATTATCCAACAAAATGAAGTGATACAACCTACAACACACCTATTGTAACTTCTTCTTATTTATCTCACAGTCTTCTCTCTCAGAATACAATATTCCTGATAATACAAGGCCATAACAAAATTCCCTCATAAAAGATGGTTTCCTTCTAGGGAAAGCAACCCTAACATAATTTATACCTTCAAATATGCGACCTTATAATGAATGGGCCATATTGACTACGAAATTACAATATTTTACAAGGAAAATTTTCCAAAAACATTTATTTGGGGGGCTCCACCCCCTGAACCCTCCAATGGGGGCCCGCCTTCATTCAGGGGCCAACCACCAAACCCTTGGAAAAAGGGATCTAGAGATACCTGCATATAAATCAAGAAGATAATCAGGCTCCAAAACTAGCATATAAACCACTTCCAGTACCTTCTTAGCCATGGGAAAGTATCTCCATGGATTTTTAGGAGGTTTTTCGATGTCCAAGGCAGGTCATGATTATTTATATGTTGTTGTGGATAGATTCAACAAAATTTTTATTTTTATGCCATGGAAGAAACATTTCACAAATGAATAGACAACACAAATTTTCTTTGCTAATGTTTGGGTTCATTTTGGACTTCCTACATCTATTATATTAGATCGAGACTCTCACTTTTTGGGAAATTTTTTGTCTCATTTATGAGAGCTCATGGACACTAAGTTGAAGAAGAGCATGACTTTTCATCCATAGACAAATGGACATACAGAGGTAGCAAACATAAAAATGGTATATCTACTTTGAGGATATTATAGCAAGCATCCTAAGTTATGGGATGAACATTTACTTTATGTACAACATGCCTATAATCAGGCCATGCATTCTTCTACTTAGAAAACTCCTTTTGAAGTATGTTTTGGGTACTTTCCTAAATCACCTAAGGAATTTTCTTTTGGAGAAGAAGGTAAAGAAGATGAATAAGATGATATAGATAAAGATAAAAGGTTCATTCAAAAGATTCAACAGGTAGATCAAACAGTATCGGAAAGATTAGAGAAAAGTCAAGCCAAATATAAGGCAATGCATGAAAAACATTGGGTTGATCATTGATTTGAAGTCAGTGATCAAGTATGGTTACATATAAACAAAGATAGAATGAAGGGTGGAGGTAAAAAGTTAAGGCCAATCCGGTATGGTCCATTCGATATTTTGGAGAAGATTGGTACTAATGCATTTCATCTAGATATACCATCCTACATGCAAATGTATTCAGTGGTAAAATCTTAGAATTTGAAGCTTTATGAGCCTCCTATGATTACGGATGAAGATGAAAGTATTCAGTTTCCATCAGTTGATGATTTTGATCCAGAATATTTGGACGATCTATAAGAAGATGTTCTTCTCGAAAGAAGAATAAGGAATTCAAAACAAGGTGATGTGTAATAACTTTGAGTTGGTCTTAAATGGGTAAAACCAAGTAAGTAAAAATGGATGGAGATCATAAGGGTGAGGGAACTCTACCCTCACCTAGTTTCTGAGTAATAAAAACTTTTGGTGGTGCAAAAATCTTCCAATGGGGAGGAATGATCCAGGAGGATCCAAGAATACTCACAAAGGTCCAAGAGGATCCAAAACATCCATAGAGGTCCATAATGGTTCAAACACTCTCAAACTTAAATCATCCTAAATAATCTATAAAATTCCATCAATGAATATAGCTTGGGGATAACTTTCCAACAATGCAAAAATCGCCTCAAATAGAGTTTATATGCAAAAGTTATGACCAGTCAAAGTTTGAGTTAAACCAGGGGAAAAAGTCAAAGGTAAAATTCAATAGGGTCAAAAGGGGTGACACATGTCACCACTGTAAGGGTGACTTGTGGCATGACCGTGCAACAAATTGTTTGGCAAGTGACTCAACATTTGTACCTCCAGGAGGAATATTCGTCGGTTGACATGTGGTAGGGTTAGACCACTGAGAGGCCGCCATGTGGTGACCTCCCATTAGCCATTAATGGTAATGTTTTACCAAAATTATGGAGTTGATGGGGGTCAAATCCATGACCTCCATAAACCTTACCAAAGTCTCCACTACCAACATGCCACACAAGAGTTACTTAACCATAGTGGGTGCCATTTTTATTTGAACTTACATATTGTAATAGGTGGCAGAAAAAGGGTCGATGTCCTAACCCCTCGACCCATATTTCTATGGTGTATATCATATAACCATTACCATTGTATGTTCTACCTACATTTGGTATTTACCTAGTGAATCGGCTTGGTTCACTTCAGTGGTATCAGAGCTTCATCTTGATCCAAATTTTGGCCACAAAATAGAGTTTCTCTAAAATAAGGTATTTGACATCATATTGACCATTGGCCATTTATAAATCAAATATTCTACACATTTCAACAAAAGCAAAAAATTCATTCTACACAAAAAACAAAAAAAAGAGGAGAAGAACAAAACAAAACAAAAGGTTTTCTTAAGGTTCACATGAAGAAATATAAGTGCACACCAAGAAGCTTGAAGGAAATATTCCATATTTGGCATTAGTTACGTTAATTGTCATTTAAAAAGTGAGAAAAAGTGATTTAAAAGAAAAAGTTTCAAAGAAGAGGAAACGTGAATATTTTATTTTACCTTTGGAGATTTACCATCCCATTGTTTTGGAAAACCATTGACCCATGGTATTCCATACCATATATAATATATATGTTTGTGTGTATTTACCTCTAAATAAGTATTTCATAAAATTTAGGGTCATGTTTGTTGATCCCTAACCGCCGCTAATAAATAGTCAAGAGTATAAAAGGGAATTTTATTATAATTCAAAACATAAGGTACTCTTTATAAAGTATAAGAAGATTATATATATATATATATATATATATATATATATATATATTCTAAGATGAGAACATTATCATTAAAGAGTTATCATTTATTGAAAAATAAGAAGTGAACTATGACATCTACAAAGAATACATTTTCGGCAAAATGTCCCTATTGTGCAAAAGAGGAAGAGGATGAAAGGAGTCTTATGAATGGAGCTCGCCCTTCTCCATATTGTAAAAATATTTTTATTTTAGTAGAAAAACAAGGTGACACCCATTGGGCAGTGAAAATAAAAGAATTAGAAAACCAATTAATTCATTATTAGCAACACAACAAAAATTTACAATTTCAAGATGGGTTGGAGAAAATGCTAAAAAAACAAGAAGAGAGACAAAAACAAAATCCTGAGGGAAATTCATAGGAAAAAGACAAAGACATTTATTACTTAAAATATCATAACCAAAATTTATTCGTACAACTCAACGAGTCAAAAGATAAGAAGAATAGGAATCATAATTTAGAACAAGCTAATCATGATCTCATTAAAAAATTATCAGTGAAGGATGAAGAGAATTTTTGCCTAAAAATCCATAATCAAATTTTAATCACCCAGATTAAGAAGATAAAGAGTGATAAGAAGACGGTATAGGACAAGTTAGAACAACTTATCAATAAATAATCATTGGTAGATAAATTAACAATGACTAAACCTATGGAACCACATAAGTCTTCAAATGGAAAAAAAAAGATGGTGGATAAAGAAATTAATACAGACCCAATCAACCTTACAACTAAAAATGATTCAATTGATGTAAATAGGTCTTCACATGTCAAAGTAGAAACAAGCTAGGGCTATGAAGAAGACTTAATTCCAATTTTTAATCAAGAAGAAGCTACAAGTACACGAAGTAAATATAAGGTTGCAAGGATGCCTTATAAACATCCTAATCACAAAAATCGATACTTCAACCAATCAATGTATCCATAGAAACAAATGATAAATATGTAAAAAATTATTACCTTCATTACAATTGATGCACAAGGTAGAATTTATCAGGGGAGTCAAAATACATCAAATTGTCTACAAGAACCCCATAAAAGCCCCATTGTGTAGAAGATCGATTTAAGGTGGGTAGACTCCCTTACAATTCGATGGTTCTATGCAGCGCTTAGAAGATCCTATCGTTTCAAGCCCTCAATGATCACTAATTCAGGAAGAAAGAACGAGGAGATGATATTACAAGCCAGAGGAAGAGAAAAGTCTTCCATAAGTATGCTTTGAGGATAAATCATTTTTAAGGGGAAGACAATGTTATGAACATAATATATAATAATAAATATAAATTCATTATAATAGTTAATGAATAATTAATGAAGAGATACCTTCCCAATGAAATGTCATGTCTCTTCATGAAAGGGCACCCCTACATGGGTATATAAGTCCCTCATTCTTATTGTATCTCATCATATCATATTCATATACATTATTTAACATATTATCCTTTATGGATTATAACATGTTGTATTACCTACATTCGGTATTTACCCGGTGAACCAGCTTGGTTCACCACAGTAATATATGGTTTTATAACCATATACCAACAAAAACAATGAATAAAAAGGGAGTTGGTGGGGCTCGAACCCCCGACCCACCACATATATGTGCCAACACTTAAGCAATTCCACTACAAGTGTGGTTTTGTTAGGGACCCCAATATTCTTGTTGTTAGGGACTCCAATAGTCATCAATCTTCTTATTTATGCCATTGATATTGTTCTTATGTCAAGGAGTCCCACAATCTTGAAAACAAACAAATAATCCTCAAGGATTTTTTCTTCAATATGGGTATGACTTTTAACACTAACAAGACTAAGGTCATGATCATCAAATCTAATAAGATGAATTATGAAAATTTATGATACCTTTGTATATGATAAAAACAACTTGGAGGAAGTGACTTCATACAAATATCTTGGAATCAATATTCACCAAAAGCTCAACTAGAATTATATCATTAAGAAAAGGATTATTTAGGGATGGAAATTTTATTATGGGCTTGGAAACAATTGTAAATCAATTGATCTTTGGATATGGGATAAGAATAAACTCCTCTTTGAGAGTCTTTTTATGCATGTTATTCTTTATGGATGTGAAGTTTGGGGATGTAGTATCTCTCGTGAATCCAAGAGAAAGATAGAGAAAATTAGAAAGAATTTTATAACCTACAATCTCAAAATTAAAGGAAATACACCCTATCCCATCCTCCTCTCATAGGAAAGCATTTCCCCCATTGTGATCATGACTCTGACTAGATACCTAATTTATAAGAACAAGTTAAAAAACATGGAAGACAAGAGGCTTCCTAAAATTGCTTAAAAATCCATTCATAACCACCATCAACTCAAGCGAGGATGACATAAAGATTCCTAGTCTTGGATAAGCTATTGTGGAATCATGGAAGAGACCATTTTGTAGAATAAGGATACTATTAAAAATATCATCAAATCAAAATTTAAGGAGAAAATGTGGTGCGATAAAGAGTTAGAGGAAAAAAGAAAATTAAGGTATTATAAGGATGTAATCAACCCTAATCTAGAAGATCAAAATTATATCTTTGTTTTGACAAGTGTAAAGAAAAAAATAGGCATTGTTAAGATAAGAAAAAATTCTCATGAGCTCCATAGTGAAACTGATCAAAATCTGGATCAGGGGATCAAATTTTGCTCAATTTTCAAAGTGCTCGGAATGCGACGAAAACAGTGCCATTGCATCTGTCTCGTCTTCCTGATTCCGACAGTATATTTACTTTCTCAAACGGAGTCCGTATGAAGAAGATATCGCGATCTGTTCGTCAAGCCAAACAGGCAAAAAATTTGATGATGACTGTACCAGTCCGTACAGTCCGTACAAGACACGTGGCAGGTCCATACAAGACATGTGGCAGGTCTGTATCGGACACGTGGCAGCTCCAGGTGATGACATGTGTCAAGCAGATTTGGATTTTTGGGCGTACGGTTGGACCAATTTGGAGGTGACACGTGTCACCACTGGGAGGGTGACATGTGGCATGGATGACATCAGCACATGACGTGGTGACCATACGATGACGTCAGCAGATGATGTGGCAGGATGAATGAGATAGTACGATGATGACATGGCAAGGTTGACTGGGCAGTACGGTGAAGTGACGTTTCTGGCACGTGGACCAATCGGTGTTTGACCCGTGGCATCATTTGGGCGAATGGTAAGGTGCCACGTGGCCCAGTCAAGGGCTGCCACGTGGCACCTCGTGATTTGATGTTGGGTTTACATGTAAAAGTTTTGGTATGTCGCCGAATGGATTCGAACGGGTGACCTCCCTCCATGCTAAAGCCTTCGCAACGAGCCTCCGACCAACAGGCCACACGGTGGTTCTTGTTAATGTAACGACAGAAATTATATTTAAAATTGATTTAAGTATTGAGCCACGGGGGGAAGGGCCGGGGCCTAGCCCCAGCCCTCGGCGCATTGCCATGTGACTCCACTATAGAACCCGAAGCGCGAACGGTTGTGGGCGCGGTTATAACCGTTCGCCGTGACTCTATGGGCAGTTACCACGTGACCAGGAGCCGCGCCAATAGAAGGGGCCAGCGCATAGCCCAAGGGCTAGCGCTCAGCCATATGATCACATATGACCATGATAAAGGGCGCGCGCTAAGGCTCGGAGGGGGCTAAGCCCGAATTTAACCAATTTTTAGTTATAAAAGTGGGTTTTATAACCGTTAACCACTTTTCACCATAGCGCACGGTTTTATGAGCCATATGCCCGAGACCTTGGCGGTTAGGGGCTGGAGGCACCCTAACCGTCCTACAGTTTGGACCG
>ML809721.1:44427-54840 GCA_009831015.1 Picea engelmannii | reverse complement strand
CTAGATGCCATAGGATAGGCACCACTACTGGCTAACACATAGATCTCATCCCTGGTGAAGCCACCCGATGTTGTATGGTTGCAAGTGTGGTGTTTTTGACAACCCCAACTGTTTGATGACCTCAGCTGAGATGAGGTTCTCCTAGCTTCTGCTATCAACAATGAAATGCAACGGGGTCCCCTTCACCACATTTATGAATGGAAGAGGCTCTCCCCCACTTCAGGATCTACTAGTTCTTATGGTTGAATTGTTGTGGTCATGAAAGTAGCAGTGGGGTCTGCATTGATGATCTGTCTATTTTCAATATTTTCTAGATCAAATTCTAAATCATGGTTCAGCTCCTTGTCTTTGACCTTGGCCACCAATGACTATTTCGAGTGAAATTCATCGGTGTTGTTCCAGGGGATTTTTTGGAAGTTGCACCACTTCCCAGTGTCATTCTTTGTCTTTCCTTTACCCTTCTTTTCCTGTGTCTTGGACTAGTTGTCTGGAGGCTATTGGCTTGGGACGTCTTTACCATGCTTTGTTTGTTGCAAATTTTCATACCTAAACTCCCATTTGTTCGCGTGCCTAAATTTTTGCTCGATTTTGACAACATATCTATAGGCAACTCTCGATGATGAGATGTTTAGGAAATATATTTCATTTTGGATGTACCTATCCAAAGCCCCACAGTATTTTAGAACCAAAGGTCCCTTTGAGTCTTTGATACCCAGATTGGTGTGCAAGGTATGGAAAGTATTTGTGAACTCTGACATTGTTTGGCTCTTCTCTTGTCATAGTGTGTTCCATATCATGTATTGGTCTTCATAGTTATCAACAAGGTAGTATTTTTTCCTTGATTGCGTCCACAAAAAAATCCCAAATGAGATCAACCCCATATAATCCAAATTCCTATGTGGAACTTTGGTCCCAGTAAGTTTCCCACCAATGTTTGACATGGGAGAGAGCCTTGAGGAGTGCGAAGGTGATATTTTCTTTGTCGGAAAAATTGTGAACAAATAAATAACCGTCTAGAAGATTCAACCATTTTTCTAAGGCATCCACATCTATCTGAACTTCAAATATAGGTACATAAAAATTAACTTGTACCTTGAAGGGAGAGGTTCCTCCAAAGTTGTCACTTGATGAAGATGTACATGTTTCTATCAATAGGTGTTGAAGGACGTGGGAAAAATTCTCCATCATTTCATCCCTCTATAGCATGAGAGCTTTCTCAAGAAACAAGTTAATAGAATCTTTTGCTCCACTATTTTTATTTTATGTCGCTATAGAGGTTTTATTGGGTGTGTGAGAGATATTTTCCTCAAGAGATATAAGCTTGAGACCCAAATTGCTATACTAGGACCTTGTCAGGGACATGCACTGAAAAACGATCAAGAGCAACCTACTCTGATACCACTGATCTAGATTATTTTGAGAACGAAATGAAAGAAGATATATTACAACGAAATACACATAAAATTTTCTAGAAACAAAAAAATACAACAATACATGATTTCTATTAATGAAAGAAATGTACAGATACTGTAAAAATACAAAGTGCAAGACTCACTAGAATGGTGGCATATTTATCTCTAAGAAGAGATGTGACGGCTACACTCATTCACAAGAAGATCATTACAATGAGGCTCTAAAGGCCTTTTTATGATAAACATGAATGCCAAAACCCTATACATCCAAAAAAATATAACCCTAGGAGATGAATCACCAAAAGTCATGTGGGCCCCGTTGGGGTAAGTTAGTACATTAACTTCTCGAGGTCATAACTTTTGCATAGGATCTCCATTTTAGGAGTGTGATAGCCTATTGGGAAGGTCTTTTCAAGAAATACACATTATGTCATCAAAACCTAACTCCATCTACAATTTGAATGTGGAAATACAAGAAAACATTATTTAGCGCCCCAAAAAATGGCCTTGGAAGTACAAAAAGATGTACTAACATGAAAACTTCCAAAATAGGATAGTTGGAATAGGTGGGATGCCACCAATATCCACCTGGATGCTATGTAGGGATTCAGGATAGCCTCGTCAGTATAGAACCCATAATTACGAAGAAATTTCCCCATTACAGAGAAAAGTGTTGAATTGAAAATTTTCCAGATGAGCCAGTTGGAATTTGGAACAAGTAGGTGGCCACCAATATCCACCTGGATCAAACTAGCTCACAACAGAAGAAGGTTAGGTGCTAGAAAGTAAAGAGGGAGAAGAGGATAATGGTTGTGGGTGAAGATGCCGAAATTGGGGAGATACCTTACTTGTTTGGTAAAATGGTAGTGGGTCACTTCTACAGGAAAGTGGTCTCTTCTCCTTCGCTCAAACCTTGGTTGGAGGTAAACAAGGTTGGGTTATTAGGATATTGTGTCGAAAACCACACCCTAGTACGTGGATGGATTATTTTTAAGATTTGAAGTAACCAAGATATAGTTGAAGTGTTCAATAGATTATGTGGTGGGTGGTATTTCTTCTCATTCTAAAATAGTAGGTTATTTCTTTCAACCCAACTTGAGAAGCCTAGTCTCCAGCAAAAGTATGGGATATTCTCCCAAATATTCCATTGGTTTTCTGGGAAGAGGCGGTCTTTATCTCCATCAACAATAAAATAGGAAGATATATCAATTATGAACTAGGGTGGGATGATAAAATATATAGGAGATGGGTGTGGGTCCAAATCGAAGTGGACATGTGGGAGGGACTCTTGGATGAAATTGAGTTGGTATGTGACAATTTGTCATGCTCGTATAGAATTGATTATTGGAGTATAAAATTTAGGTGTTTTGGATTTCATCAAGTTGGTCATATCCAAGCACAATGCAAGAACACTCTATCTCATTTCCCTCCTTACCAAAAAGTTTGGAAAATAAAAATGAAATCTGAGGATTTCGATGCAGAAAAGTGGAAATGTTCACCATGAATCGATAAAAATCAAAGCAAGGAATTAGGGTGTAGCTCTCCAGTCGAATATCCCTCTCATCTATGTTCATGGGTTTCTCTTGGTAAGTTTCTCCCATGTGACCTCTCTTTTAATTATAGTAATGTTTTTTTGAGTCAGAAAAATGAGGTGGAAAAATCCCCCAGGAAACTAGGATCAAGCCCCTATTCTTCCACAAAATTCCCTTCAAATTATAGTATTTATTCCTTGTACTTGAGGTCCCCTATTCCTTCAAAGAAAAATTCCCCTTTGGTTCTCTCCCCTTGGACATCGCTTTCTATAAACACTCTTGTAGAATCCAATAATCATTTAGGGGATAGTTTGTCGATTATTCCTTCCAAGTCATCAATAAAGTTTGAGTATCTTATCCGCTCTAAAACCAAGAAGGCGTATGAGGGACAACCATTTGGGGTTCTATCCATAGACAAGGATATTGGTGATCATGTTGGAGGGAAGTTTGTAATTTCCTTGGCATAATCCAAGGCTTTAAAATAATTAAGGAGTGGTAAAAATGTAACAATCGAACAAGACCTTAGAGTAGGTTGAGCCCATGAAGAGAGTTCCAATTGAAAGTTATTTCCTTCAATGAAAGGGAAGTAGGGGGTGATCCTAAAGTGATATCTCTCAAAAGGATATTCTAGGCCTATAAGATGGACTTCATAATGATACAAGAAACAATGTGTAGTGGAGATAAAGAAACAAAAGTCTTTCATAATTTTATAAGGGATTGGTCCTTTTGCACTATTAACTCTTCAAGTTTATCGAGAGGATTTGTCTCATCTTGGAGCCCAAGGTTAAAGAATTATTTTTTCTCATTCCTCCCTTCAAGAATATTGGTTGAAATGGAGGATCAAAATATCAACAAATCAATAAGAATAATTAATTTGTATGGCCCTTATGTAGATAGGATTTCATTCTAGGCAGAGGTGAAAAGTTATGGATATCTAGATGCTCCTAATTTCATCCTTGGATATGACCTAAATTTCATATTATCCTTACGATAGGTATGGGGAATCCATCCTCATTAGGACCCTCAAGATATTTTTTTTATGAAATGGATAGAGAAGAATAAACTTATCGACTTGGAACCTTCCAAGTTATCTCAAACTTGGAAAAATGGCAGGAAAGACATGGATTTGGTGGTAAAATGTCTATATAGGTTTTTATTCTTAGAAAGGATTGTTGGCATAGGGGCAGACCCAAGGTTCAATGCTTCAACAGTGCACCAACAAAAACCTAACTACTAGCCCTTTCGGTAACACCTGTGAAGTAGATGAAGTCTCAATCGAGGTAGAGGCAAGGGGGGTTGCAGGACTTAGGTGTCTACAACCTAGCTGGGACACAGATCTGTGATCACAATACTTAACAAAGAACTTAGCCAACAATTTGCATTAAATTATGATTCTATTCACATCGCAGATTAACCCTTAAATACATAACAACATTGTAATAAATAGATCAAACACTTCTAATCACTTAGAATAAGCTCAGATGTAACATTCATTCACATAATAAAGCACTAAGCATTCATATATCTATCTATCATACACCAATGACAATGCGCTAAGAAAATATATACATAAACACCATGAAAAATATTTCACAAAGAACATCGACATAGGATATACGTGGTTCACCCCATTGTGGGGATATGTCCACCAACTCTTCTCCTTCTTTATTAGTCTCCTTCAATCTTCTTACAGGCACAGGGCCATAGAGCTCACTTTGCACTGGACATGTGATCTACGCACAACACGCTAGATCCACCTTCCTCAAAATCAGGTCATGACACAAAGCCATACACAGTCACATGCACTTAGCTCTGCAAGTATTAACATACTCTAGTCATGCACTAAGCCAATGACCTCTTGCACTAAGCCGATTCTAGTAACTGTAACTACTTCTTACATCCTTAGCTACTTATTTATACATTACAAAAATGGCCTAGACATGGGTAAACCCATGGGACAACATCCCATACTCGTTACATAAACCCTAAAATCCCATAAAATGAGCAAGATCCCATGATCTTCGCTTCACCTAGGCGTTCCGTCTTCGACCATCCTATCAAAGTCCCAAAAATGGTCAAACACAACCAATGTTTCCTCAAAACTTGGTTGAGGGCCAACAGGCCCCCAACACTCACCCGTGACTCATCCCAAGTCACTCTGATATGGGCAACTCTGCTTTGAAGGCCTCGAGCTTAGCTCGAGCTGCCTCGACTTGCTCTTCACTAGAGCCTCCTACTCGGTGAAATCCTAAATTACTTGCTCGATGACAGGCACTTCCAGGCATTTTTCTACTGTTGTGACCACTTGTTACAACTGTGAGCCTTGTCCCTCGATCTCTTCAAAAAGTGTGCAGGCTTCATCCTACACCAACTGGATTTTATGTGTCACCACCATAACTCTTCTTTGGATGGCAGTGCCCTGCTACTGAACTACACGTTTCTCCTGCGAACTCTTCATCTTTTCAACTGTAGTAAGCAACTTCATCTGTGCTTGCACAATTGATGCATGTTGTTATGAGGTAAAAACTCTTTATGGCCAAGGGTAAACCACAACAGATAGGTATGACTACAGAAATCAACTCAATTCCAACATATGCTATATAAACTAATGTGCAAGATAAGAAAGAGGCCTACCTCGATCCAACATTTGATGATGTTCCACCATTGATCACTTTGACCCAAATATTTATACCTACAATAATTTCTCAACAAACAAATAGAGAAAGTACATAATGATGATATAAATGGGTTAGCACATCAGATAGCATAATCCATTAATAAACATTACAAACATGCCCATGGACAATAATCATATATTTGCAAGATACCAATAGGACGGGAAAGGAGTATTTTTATTAATAATTGATCAGCAGAAGTGACAACATTACAAACTTTCGTGTCGGCATGGTTCAAAACCAAGTTCCTTCCAACCGGGTCTCCACCACTTCAATCCTCCACCAAAGGTAAGCTCATAGGAAAGAGGCAATGCGGTCCTCTCAACAATAGGGAAAGAGCTTGGAGTTTGAACACTGTGTTCAAACTTGAGGGACAAAGGGATGCAGACTCAATATGATGTAATTTCTTCAGAGTAACTTTTCTCTCAAAGTTGAATTCTTTCTCCTTCTTTTCCATATCTTGGAATTGTGCTTTTATAGCCTTCAAAATGCAACTGAAGGGATGAGTAAGAACGTTTCCAGTATATGGAAGGCCAAGGATCAGAGATCTCCTATCGTGACATGGAAACCCAACTTCATTTTTGTATTTTCTGGCACAAATCCCAATGTGCGTGGGTTTTAGTGGAGCAGCCAGCGTATACGCATCTTGTATAGAAGATAAGGAGCATATATGTGGAAAAATGTATATTTTTGGCTCTGAATTCATCAAAAAGGGATGAAAAGTCTACATAGGGAAATGGAGAAAGGCCCTCTGTGCAAGATAGAAATGGTGAGGCAAATCTTGTTATATGACAAGAATCACAAAGGAAAAATAGCAAGGCAAGAAGAAAAAGTACTTCAACCCTTATAAGGAATATCTCTCCCCAGTGGAGTCACCAATTCTATTATGAGGGAAAAACTCTCTATGGCCAAGGGTAAACCACAACAGAAAGGTATGACTACAGAAATCAACTCAATTCCAACATATTCTATATAAACTAATGTGCAAGATAAGAAAGAGGCCTACCTCGATCCAACATTTGATGATGTTCCACCGTTGAGCACTTTGACCCAAAGCTTTATACCTGCAATAAGTTCTCAACAAACAAACAGAGCAAGTACATAGTGATGATTTAAAGGGGTTAGCACATCAGATAGCATAATCCATTAATAAAAATTACAAACCTTCCCATGGATAATAATCATATATTTGCAAGATACCAATAGGACAGGAAAGGAGTATTTCTATTAATAATTGATCAGCAGAAGTGACAACATTACAGACTTTCGTGTCGACACAGTTTGAAACCAAGAAACCAAGTTCCTTCCAATTGGGTCTCCACCACTTCAATCCTCCGCCAAAGGAAATCTCATAGGAAAGAGGCAATGAGGACCTCTCAACAATAGGGAAAGAGCTTGGGGGATGAAAACTGTGTTCAAACTTGAGGAACAAAGGGATGTAGACTCAATATGGAGTAATTTCTCCAGAGTAACTTTTCTCTCAAAGTTGAACGCTTTCTCCTTCTTTTCCATAGCTCGGAATTGTGCTTTTATAGCCTTCAAAATGCAACTGGAGGGTCGAGTCAAAACGTTTCCAGTATATGGAAGGCCAAGAATCAGAGATCTCCTTTCGTGACATGGAAACCCGACCTCGTTTTTGTATTTTCTGGCACAAATCCCTATGTACACGGGTTGTAGTGGAGTAGCCAACGTATACGCATCTTGTATAGTAGATAGGGAGTGTATATGTGGGAAAATTTATATTTTTGGCTCTGGATTCATCAAAAAGGCATGACAAGTCTACATAGGGAAATAGAAAAAATCCCTCTATGCAAGATAGTAATGGTGAGGAAAATCTTGCTATAACATTGTTTCTTCGACTCCTGGAGTTGTGCCTCCAATGTCCTTAGCTTTGGGTCTTCTATAAGGCACTCATAGATCTATGCATTTCGATTACTTAGTTTCTTACATTTTGAGGCCAACGCCATGATTCTTTCTATTGCACTCTTGGAAGTCTCTTCCCTCTGATCCCACACTTCTTGTGGAGTGCTTGGAAATTCTTGAAGTTCTAACTCTGCTACTCTTTCTTGAAGCTACTGAATGGCCTCATGGAGATTCCCCACTTGGCTATCAATTGTATATTCTTCCATATGTGCCAAGCCCAGCACAGAGCGAAGTTCTCTAGTCAAGGTTTCCTTGACCACAGTTTTCTCTGCGAGCAGTTGGTCTTTCTCTTTCTAGATTTTCTTTCTGTCCTCCTCGAACTTCGCTCTCATGTCATCTTTCTCTTGTTGTGCAACCCGAAGTTTCTCTAAGGCCTCCTCCTTTTCCTACTTCAATGCCTTTGTGGCCTGCTCCTTTTCTTCTTGGACTCGATGAAGTCAAGTCTATTTTGAATCGGCTAATATGCGTAACTGGGTGGGATCATCTCCCAATTCTACATTCTCTGATTATGACGACGCAGTAGACACTGCGTGGCTCGAGTATAGGGCTTGTTGTATGTCCTTAAGTTATTTCTCGATTATGTCGTAGAGTGTCTCTTTCTTTTCTTAATTTCTCTACAGGATATCCTCTAAGGCATATTCTACAACTATGATGATGAGCTAGATATTTTCCACTGTAAGCACGTTATGTGAGTGAGGCTTAGTGGCTTGGGATTTCTTTCGTGTTGAGGGTTTCTGCAGAGAAACCTTCCTTTTCTTTGATGTCTCGGCCTATGTAAGGGGATCCTTTGGCAGTGTATCTTTGCCTTTGTCTTGCTTGTCTTCTTCCCCTTGCTCATCTTGGTTTACTTCGTCGCCTCCTCCTACAGGTGAGTCAGGCATAGTTTCCTTTGATGCGTTGTCCTTCTCCTCACTATCTATGTCCTGTACTTCGTCCTTTTTCTTATTTTTCTTTGCACTGCTCGATCCATCATACTCAGTTCAGGTGACCAAAGGACTTCCGATGATATTGGGGTTGGAGAGTTCTACATCTCTAACTGGTACAAGAAATTCAGCTGGCCATTCCTTGGTTATCTCCTCCATGTCTTCGTCAGTCAATTTGTAGTACAACTACAGCTCCTCTTTACTTTCATCCTGACGTGACGTGATGTAGATGAAGTGGCGATCTGTGCGGAACTTCTCTAGTGGCCTATACATGTGTAAGGTATTCAGGTTCATCTGGGGGAATGATTCAATGGTGCAATTGAGTTGTAGGTAGTAAGCATGGAACACCGCATTTTATTTCCACTACTTCGTAATATCGCTCATGTACCACAAGGTGTTGAACCTTGCGGCCAATGGTTCTGATGGCTTGACTTCTAGGAATGTCACTCCCTCTGGAATATCCCAAGAAACAAATGTGAATAAAATCAACGACCAGCTGAAGTGAAACTCATAGACTTGGTCCTGTGCTTTGCGACAGTCCTTCTCCAACTCGTTGACGAGGTAGCTCACCCATTTCATCTACATCCCTTCGACACACTTCACTACGAGGTCAACTACGAACCTTGTGACTTTTTTCAGTTGATTCTTTCTAACAAGCTTGCCAACAAACAACTCACAAGCAAGGCACAATGCACCATCCTAGATGGAGGCTACCTTGTATCCTTGCTTTCCCTTTTCTACATCATCATAGGCTTCCTCTATTCGTTGCACCAAGGAGCGATCTGACGTCTTTTCTATGTAGAATTTTTGAGGATCTGGTCCCTTCATGCTTAGTCCAGTAATGAGGTAGATCAATGTCATAGATGATTTTAGGGGAGAAATTTCGCTCATGGGTGAAATTAAGGGGCCTCCAATTTTTTATTGGGTGAATTTTTTGTATTAGAGTGATTTTTTAAACTTATATCATTAGCCCACAATTTATTTTAGGGGAAAAATCGTGTACAGGGTTAGCCCATGTTTTTAGGAGGGATAGAGGAAAACAAAATTATATTTATCCCCTAAAATTTGAAGGGACAAGCTTCGATAGCCAAATTTCTATAAGTATGGGAATTTCTGATATCTTCTTCGCCCTTCCATTTGGTAAAATCGGGGTTTATAGTTTAATTTCGCCCCAATTTTGTGGTATGGGCACTGGGCACTGGGTAGCTACAATCTTCCATTTTCCCGATTTCCAAAGAACATGGAGATTTTTGGCCCTCTAGGCTCCCACATGGTATAAATTATATGGGATTTGAAATGCATTCCCAAGTTTACATATTCGTGCTTATTTGAATTTCCCCTTTGGGCCTTGACAGAACGGAGGTTTACAAATTATGGTTTTACTCTGCTACCTATTATTTCCCCTTTGGGCCTTGAGGTTTACAGTTTTAGTATTTTACTCTTCGACAATTCTTCTGTTGGGTAACAGGTTACTCCCAGGTTCGGCCCAGGCACCATTCGCAGAGGAGGACCCTGCCTTTGTTATCCTTCCAACAGAAGAGGATGACCCCGCTCACAGAGGAGGACCCCGCTCGTGGCTCGGAACTAAGGCTCGACCACACTGGCAAACTCACATATCTAGATTCTAATTCTCTACGTTTCCATCAAACAAGTGGTGTAGCCACGACTTCAGAGAGGTGCTTACTGATTTTCTATTTGCTGAACATATAAGTTAGTGAATGTCTTTTTACATCCATTCGGTGTAATTTTCATCAAAACTGTAATATAAGAGATAACACAATTCAAATAGCATTTAAATTGTTTAATGGCATGAAGGTTTCATCATATTTGATTTCTTGTTTCTTTGCTTATCCCTTGGATACCAATATTTCTTCATGATTATCCAGTGATCCATTGACTTGTAGTTTATTTTGTATACCCATTTTCATCCTCCTATTGGTACTACACA
>ML809721.1:0-26152 GCA_009831015.1 Picea engelmannii | reverse complement strand
TGAAGTTTGATGTCTTGCAAAGATGGAGGAAGCTTCAAACATTGATAGTTTTCATACATCTTCATTAACCAAGTTATTTGACAAAGATATGTTGAAGGCATTTGTAACCATGAGAGATATGGTGCAAGAGATGTGGGAAGATAGGAAGGAGAGCATTTTCCTTTAAGAGAAGTTGATGGCCATGAAGGAGGAGAAGCACCAGCTTCTTGAAAATTTGCATGAGATGGAGACTCAACTCCATGAGGAAAAGGAAACCCTTACCAAGTACATGCATGGACATGAGGTATGTAATGTTGGTTTTTCTTCAAATTCCTCTCAATATGAACGCTTTGGTGTTTTTGAAAATCACACAAGAGGAATAGGGTCCAAGTTATTGTTAAAAATGGGCTATGAAGGTAGAGGGTTAGGGAAGCATGCACAAGGCATTGTTGAGCCTATTGTTGTTGAGGAGAGGCCCAAGTATAGGGGTCTTGGATATGAACAAAAAGATGGAGCAAATTCCAAAGTTGAGGAAACAAGGGAAACAATTCCAAGAACAACTTTTGTTGCAAGTTCAATCCCTCAAGCATGCAAAGTTTGTGTTCAAGATGAATGCAAATGTATGAAACAAGAAAGTTGTGACAGCCATGAGGACAAGAATAGATTTGTTGGTCTTCAAAAGAGAGCTAGTAACTCTTCAAATTCACCTCCTCATGAAGGCGATAAAGGTGAATGTTCAAGGTATATTTCTGACTATAACTCGGTTGCTTTTGATTATGTTAAGCATGGTAAATTTGCATGTAAAAATGGAAGAAAAAGTCCATGTACATATTGTGGTTTGTATAACCATCATGTTTCAAGATGTTGGAAAAGATTGACCACATTCAGGAAACTTTGCAAGAAAAGGCAACTTGAAAAGAAGATGCAAAAGATTTGCACTCACTGTTAGAAGCGGGGTCATCTCACTGACCAATGTTGGACATTGCATCCAACCACTCATCCACATCACAAGAGGCAGATGGATAAAGAGACTGGCAAGAATGGAAGAGGAGATTCCATCATCGATGTGAGTCAAGATGATTCACAAAAAGACGATTTTCAGCAGAAAAATTCACCAATGAATTGGCTTGGTAAGAAATGGTTAGATTTCTTGAGCAAGTAAGGCTTGCATTTCTTTGTTTGTATATGCACTTTTCAGCCTTATGTATCCATTTATGTTGAAAGTATGCCAAGTTGCAGTGATTTATCACAACTTGTATGATGCAAGTTTGCATGTGAATGAAATTCATTTGAAGGCATTCTTTTTGTTGCACAACTTCGCTAGGAGGATGTAAAATATGGGTATGATGCTCACTTGTTGCAGCCATTTATAGCTTTTCATTTCAGCTCTTATGTACCCACATGTTTTTGGGTTTATGTACTTATGTTTGAACTTGAAGGAGAGTTGAAGAGCTCTACACATGCATGTGTTTTTGTGTGTGTGTAAACAGTGAACTTGGTGATAGTTCATTATGAATGACTCGTGATTATAACATGATTGTGTATCATCAATGTCGACATTTTGGAATGTTGATATGTTTCAAATGAGTCTCGACTTGTGTTGATGTTTTCTTGATGACTATGTTTTGTTGATCATGTTTTTCGACTTATGTTTAGTCGATGGTGTTTGTTGGATTGTAAGTTGATATTGAGTACACCAAGATGCAGGAAAACGCCATGTACTTTGATGAAGTACAAGATGCGACCGTTTGCTTGAAGAGAAAAAAGACTTTGTTGGCATCATTTTTAGTCTTGTATCAAGTTTGTTTTCAAGATTGATGGTTTTCTTGGTTTGTGACAAGATGTCGCAGGAAAGTTTTTGTAGCCATTGTAGAGAGGATTGTGTTGAATCCAAAGAGTTCACAAGAGGGACTTGATTCTCAGTGGGAAGGTTGACAGCCTTCCAAGCACAAAGAGAACAGTGGGTCAGCAACAACCAAAGAACAGTGATTGAGGGACATAGCCAATTGCAGTGCAAGGCATGTCAAGGTACTCAGGTGATTGCCAAAAAGAATTTTCAAGTAGAATCAGTTGATAGAACTTGGAAGTAGAAGAGTATTGAAGCTCAGGCAGATAATCATCATCTTTTGTGGGTCCAAAATCCTTTCAGTGGGAAGGTGTGATAAGAATCTAGACCAGGGGTCAAAATTTAGCTCAAAAATAAACGTGTTTGGAATCGCCTCAAAACGAACGGGTGTGTAGGCCTCGTCGTCATGAACCAAAATCACTTCAAATGAGATCAAATTGACATCAGATGATTGAAATATTTTGTTCTGTTCGATTTGCCAAACAGGAAAAAAAAAATGTTGACTGTACAGTCCGTACAGCCTACATGTCATAATTGTACATGATGACGTGGTAGGTGTTGATTGGGCAAAGATGATGTGGCAAGTTTTGATTTGACATATGTGAACGAATCAATTTTAGACATGTGGCATGTTGATAGCAAATCAAGAGGTGCCACGTGGCCTAGGCATGGGCTGCCACGTGGCACACTGTTGTGGTATGTTAAAATTTTATTATGGAGTCCGTGGGGATCGAACCTTGGACCTCCAACATAGTCCAAAGTCTTGGAAAGGGTCAATCAACCGGTGCGCCACACATTATTGCTTGGTATATAATTGTGTTGGCTTATATTTAAATTCAAACATATGAGGAGTTGGGGCTCGTCCGGGCTGGGGCTTAGCCCCAGCCCCCGGTCAAATAACCCCTACCATGTGACCCTTCTCCACACAGAGTTTTCACGTGGGAATTTTTCAAACAGTTAAACCGCGTTCCCCACCACATGTCATGACCACATTCAACATGAAAACGGTGCCTATCTTTGCGCTAGGATGTGGCCATATGGTACCCATGCACCCAACACCTCCGACTTTGGGGGCATAAAATCTGCTAACAGTGCGACATTTTGGCACCAATTTTGGAATGCACGCGTGTGTTGGGTTTAGGCATGGGAAACGCCCAGAAGCCAGGTTACTCACACACAGGTGTGTTTAGGTGAACCAGAAACAGCAAGCTTGAAGGAGGAAAATGGCAGGAGCCCTAACTTCTTCATTTTTTGGCCAAATGAGGTGTCAAAAAAGCCCAGCTAGGGGTTTTTGGATGTTTTGAATCCATTGGCACAGTTTTCAAATCCATTTGGAGACTTATTTTGCAGTTTTTTCTACCTTGAAGTTTTAGGAACTCTAAGGAGCTTAGGGCCACCATTGAAGGAGGCCATGCTCAGATGAGCCCAAGTCTGTTTTTTGTGACTGAATAGTCATTTTTGACTAATTGTTATGTTTTGAACACATTGGGATAGGTTTCAGAGGCTTTTGAGGACTTTCACAGGTTTTTTTACCACAAGGAAGCTCAGGGAAGCTCAAGGCCACATGTAGAAGAGGTCATGCCCATATGAGCCATGGTCTGTTTTTAGAGTTCTATTAGTCATTTTTGGGGGTTTTATGTATTTTGAACCCAATGGTACAGTCATCAAATCCATTGGAGTTGAGCATCATCTTGTAAAATAATCCTTTACAAACTAATCCTAGAGAGCCTAGTCCATTGATGGAGGCTCAAGGAGATGTAGCCCAGTTGGGGGTGAACTCCTTTATCATCTTGTTATTGTTGTGAGTTTGCTAGTTTATTTACTGCAAGTTATGTTTGTTGTGTATTTATTTAAAACACATATTTAACCTTACAAATACCTCACACATAAACATTTAAAAGAAGCATGAACTTGACACATAAAACCTCTTGCATAACTAAGACATTGAGCAAGGTCCTGAAAAGTTTATTTTAATGGAGTAGAGGGTGCTTGCATAGAAAAACAAGTCAACCCCCTATTTTCAGATCATGATTACATGTGTCAAAGTCAAACATGGTAGAAACCAATTGATTACCAGTGATTGAGGAAAACCATTAACAAGTGTGAGGGAAATCACCATTAATGTCAATGACTCCCAAGGTACCTAAGTACAATCCAAACGAATGTGAATAAATGAGCTGAAGTCGAATTGATGCAGGAGCATCGTACAAAGCCAAAGCACGTGCCTAGCCAAAGGAACAACTGGATCTGCAGATGAAAAAAGGGCACGTTTTATTCAAAACGTTTTGAATTTTGAAATCTGAAGCATTAATGTAATAGCTAAGAGAAGCGTACTTACATTTATGTCTTGGAGATATGAGCAGATCGGGAGAAATTATTCTCATCTACTGGATGTAATAGGTATTTAAGTCTGTTAATGTAAAGTAGGTAGATATGAATGTTAGATTAAACAGTTTAGAAGGGTAGGAGGGAAAACGGATATAGACACCCTCACCCTTGTATCATGGGAATGATATTATCATTCAGAATTCATAAGCTGGAGAGATGTAGCAAAGAGCTATAGAGAAGAACCCATGTATAGGAGCACTTGAGTTAATATATGAGACCTTGACTCAAATTTCATGTTGTTATGATGCTTACTGTTTACATTAGTTAAATGGTATGGTTACAGTTGTTTTGTTTCCATGTTATGCATTTATCTCAATGTTGTATTGTGTGTATGATTTCATGTTAAATGTATGAAGTCTGAGAGAGGAGAAGAATGAGTTTCAATTGTTTCTCTCCCTGAGAATTCCTGCAAGGAGTGCAGTGAACATCTGCAAGGTGTGTGTTGATGAGGGTCTGAGTTTTATCTCAGAAATCTTAGGAGAGATATCGTTGTTCTCATATCAACAGAAGTGCAGGTGAAGCATAGAGCCATGCAAGGTATGCGCAGGCTGGTTGAGGCCTTAGAATTTATCAACTAAGGTGAAGGCTGAAGGACTACTGTTGCAAAAAGTGCACAGGGTCGAAGACTTAGATAACGAGGGGTTAATTAAAAGTTTGCCGCAAGGAGTGCGAACAGGATTCCTTTTAAAGGCTTGAATTTTCAAGTGAGAGCTCAGGAGGGATAGAACCTTTGAAGTGTTCAAATGGAGGCGGAGATCGAAATCATCTCGCAGAGGTTAAGTTCAGATGGAAGAACACCAAGTCATTTTGGCATGAGATCCTTGAGAAGAGTGAATGAATGGTGAAATTTATTCATGGGGAAGTGCCAAAATTGCGAGAGTCATTGGATCTTGTAGAGTTGCAAGGTGGTTAGAGACCCGTGAAACCCATCACCCAAGATTCAAGGGTCAATACGAGTTGTTGATCTCATTTCAACCCACGTCATTGGATCATTTCGTGAATTCAGGGTTCGTGAGTTTGGAGGGCAAACCAAATTCTTGGTTTCGTGAAGTCCAGAGTTGCGAGTAGGGAAGGATATCCAAACCATTAGATCCAAGTCACGAAAGAACAGTTGGATCAGAACCTTCATGGGGTATCGCGTATCAGGGTTTCGAGAGTTGAAAGAATTTCTTTTCGATTATGAAGTCACGAAGTGTCGAGTGCCAAGGGATCGTACGAACACGTAGCACATCCATTAGGTGGGGTACATGTGGTTGATAGGTGGCGTAACAAATAGCACCCAGAGAAAGGTGGAAGCAGGTCACAGGTGGAGGACACACGTTGCCTGGGAAGGAGTCAACCCATTGTTGACTTATCGCGTCTCGAAGATTCACAAAGGAGGAGCACAAGGACTCAACACTCCAACTCACGAAGTTGCGAGTTGTGAGGGGTGCTAGAGTTAGGCCCTAGCCAGTCGTTGCTTGTAGAGGTGCTAGCGAGGAAGGAGCCATACCCATATCACATCTCGAGTATCGGAGGTTTGGAGTCGAGGGTCTTTGACTCACGAACTCGCAAGATTGAAAGTCACGAAAGGCACTTGCACTAAGGCCCAGGTTGTGGTCGCATGGAGATGTAAGGCTCATGCTTGGTGTTAAGCTGTGCAGGGAGGGTTTTCACGAAGGACCTATGGATCAGATTTGTGAGGTTCCAATAGGGATCTGAGGGAGTCGCTTCAGCTTGAGTAGAATTTAGAACAATCCCGTGCGGATCTCAGATAGAGGGTCGGGGGTCTACATCACTTTGGTATCAAAGCCTAGAACAAATTATTTGCTTTCTGTAGCAGAGAGAAGGGAGAAAATTTTACATCCATGCCACCGAGAAGAAGAGACAGGCCATTACTTGATCCAGCAATGGAAAGGGAAATGTGTGAATTACGTGCCAGGCTTGATGCTATGGAGATAGCACAGAGGCGCACAGTTGACATTGGGGATATCAACGAAGATGAAAGTGAAAATGAAGCTGGAAACGAAGGAGAAGAAATTGCAGTTGAAGATGCTGCAGAAGAATGCATATTTAGGGATGTTGCAAGGATAGGTGCTAGAGAAAAAATGGACATTCCAGTGTATAAGGGAAACTTGGATGTTGAAGAGCTTCTAGATTGGATTAGATCTCTAGACAAATACTTCGACTACGAGGATGTTGAGGAAGACAAGAAATTCAAACATGCCATTACTAGACTTAAAGGGCATGCAACACTATGGTGGGATGAACTCCAAGCTGACAGATGCTGCAAGGGCAAGCAAAAAATCAAAAGCTAGGACAGAATGGTTGCAAAAATGAAAGCCAAATTCATACCCAGGGATTATCAAATCACTCTATTTCAGAGAATGCAGAATTTGAGACAGAATCTGATGTCAGTGAAAGAATACACTGAAGAATTCTACAGGATAAACATCAGAGCAGGTCATTGGGAAAGTGATGGTGAAAAAGTTGCTAGGTACATGAATGATCTGTGATATGACATTCAATATGAGATGAGCATGATGATCATTCAAAATGTGGAAGATGCTTATCAGATGGTTCTAAAAGCTGAAGAGAAGCTGAACCAGAAGCAAGGTCAAAGAGGCTGAGGTAGAAGTCAAGCTAGAGGCAAAACAATTGCCCAAGACAGAACTCAGAAACCTAAAGAAGAGGAGAATAAACCTCAAACTCAACCTAAGAGAGGAGGAAGCTCACAGGGAAGGCAGTATGCTGATAGAAATACTTTTCCTCGAGCCATAGGAAGAGAAAGAGGTAGAGGAGGTGAAGTGAAATGCTTTGTTTGTGGAAAAATCGGACATAAATCCTATGAGTGTCCAGATAAGAAGAAAGAAGGTGGTGAAACTCACATTGCCAAAGCTCAAGGATGGAATGTTGAGGCAGAAGATGCTGAGGGTGGAAGATCCTTAATGATGAGGAAATTTCTCTTGAAGCCAGAGAAGGAACCAGAGAACTCGGCCCAAAGAAACAGTTTGTTTAGGACTACTTGCAAAACTAAGGATAGAGTATGCAAGGTCATAGTGGACAGCGATAGCACAGACAATCTTGTATCTATAGAGATGGTAGAAAGGTTGGAGCTAGAGACTATTGTACATCCAAGCCCATACAGAGTTTCGTGGCTACAAAAAGGACATCAGGTAAATGTCACTAAATAGTGTTTAGTCGAATTTAAAATAGGAGGATATAAAGATGAAATATTATGTGATGTCATTCCCATGGATGTTTGTCATCTATTGTTGGGTAGACCATGGCAATATGACAGAAACGTGGTTAATGATGGGAGAAAGAACACGTACACCCTGGAGAAAAATGGTAGGACTCACATGTTGTTGTCAATTAAGGATAAAGAGGTGAAAACATAAATGAGCAACACTATACTTCTTATGAGTGGGAAGGAACTTCTTAATGAGGTTAAGAAGAAGGAGGACACACAATTTATTGTGGTCAGGAAGCCCAAAATTGTTTTAACCAGTACGAGAAATATGATCTACCAGAAGAAATTCAGGATTTGTTGGAAGAATTTGTTGATATAGTAGTGGACGAACTACCTTGTTTGTTGCTGCCTATCAGGAGCATAAGCCATCATATTGATCTTATACCTAGGGCCAGTTTACCGAACAAAGCAGCGTACAGATTGACGCCGTAGGAAAATGAAGAATTTAAGAGACAGGTCCAGGACTTAAGGGACAAAGGATTGATTCGAGAGAGCTTGAGTCCATGCATTGTTCCGATAGTGCTCAGCCCAAAGAAAGATGGAGGCTGGAGAATGTGTACAGACTCAAGGGAAATAAATAAGATTACCATCAGATATAGATTTCCATTGCCAAGGATGGACGACTTGATGGATTTCTTGAGTGGAGCAAAGTTTTTTTCAAAGATTGATTTGAAAAGAGGGTATCATCAAATTCGAATGAGAGAACATGATGAGTGGAAGACAACATTCAAGATGAATGAGGGGTTGTATGAATGGCTTGTCATGCCATTTGGCTTAACGAATGTGCCCAGTACTTTCATGAGATTGATGAATGAAGTCCTAAAGGATTTCATTGGGAAATTCGTCATTGTATATCTTGATGATATATTAATTTTTAGCAGGACAAAAGCAGAACACTTAAAGCATTTAGCTATAGTAATGAGGAGATTACAGGAAGAGAAATTGCTGATCAATATGAAGAAATCATCATTTATGAGGACAAAACTCATTTATTTGGGTTTTGTTATCTCTACAAATGAACTGAAAATGGATCCAGAAAAGATAAAGGTGATTAAGGATTGGCCATCGCCGAAGAGTGTATTTGAAGTACGAAGCTTCCATGGTTTGGCTAGCTTCTAGAGGAAATTCATCCAAAATTTTAGTAGAATTAGTGCACCGATGATGGATACGATGAAGAAAAGACATAAATCTTTTCACTGGACGAAGGAAGCAAAAAAGAGCTTCAAGTTGTTGAAGAAGTAGATCACTGAGCAACCAATTCTAGTTTTGCCAGATTTCAGCAAGACATTCCAGGTTAGGTGTGATGCGAGTGGATTTGCAATTGGAGTGGTCTTGAGCCAAGACAATAGGTGGATCGCGTACTTCAGTGAAAAATATAATGAAGCAAAGATTAAGTACTCCACGTATGACAAAGAATTATATGCAGTCATACAAGTGCTGAAGAAATGGAGACACTATTTGGTTCGCAAGGAGTTTGTTTTGTACAACGATAATCATGCTTTACAATTCATGAATCGATAGGAGAAGTTGAACCAAAAACATGCTAAATGGGTTGAATACATGCAAAATTTTACTTTTGTGATTAAGCATATTTCTGGAACTGCTCACAAAGTTGTTGATGCTTTGAGTAGGAAATGTTTGCTTATGAAGGAATTTAGAGTCAAGACTTTGGGTTTTGATAACCTCAAAGAAATGTACAGAGATGATCCAGACTTCAAGGAGGCATATGAGGCATCTGAGAATCCAATTCTTAGGGATAGAAACCATTGGACTGAATACATGATCCAGGATGGATTATTGTTCGGGGAGAATTTGCTGAAGGAAAAACACAGTGGAGGATTGGCTGGACATTTCAGTCATGAAAAGATGTTATCAAAGTTGAATGGCTCATATTTTTGGCCATGGATGAGGACAGATGTCAAGAAATTTGTGGACAGGTGCAAAATTTGTCAACAAACGAAAGGAAAAAAGTAGAACACAGGGTTATACCAACCATTACCCATACCTGAATTGTCATGGGACACAGTGAGCATAGATTTTGTATTGGGACTTCCAAGGACACAAAGAGGATATGATTCAATATTTGTGGTAGTCGAAAGGTTTTCAAAGATGGCACATTTCATACCATGCCAGAAAACCAGCGACGCAACTCATATCGCGAACTTGGTTTTCAAGGAATTTGTCAGACTTCACGGTTTACCAAAGAGTATCATTTCTGATCGAGATACCAAGTTCGTGGGACATTTCTGGAGGACCTTATGGAAAAAGATGGGGACAAACTTGTCTTTTATCTCTGCGTATCATCCTCAGACAGATGGACAGACAAAGGTCATAAATAGGAGCTTGGGAGATTTGCTGAGGAACTTAGTGATTGAACACCACAGTCAGTGGGATCACATTCTACCACAGGTAGAGTTCGCTTACAATGATTCACTCAATAGAAGCACAGGGCAGAGTCCATTCCAAGTTGTATATGGAATGCAACTGAGGGGAGTTTCTGAATTGAAAGAGACAGAACAAGATGAATTCATAAGTGCTAGTGCAGAGGACTTTGCAGAAGGAATGAAGGAGCTTCACAGCCGAATTAAGGAGCGATTGTAGAGTTCAAGTCAAGAATACAAACAGAGAGCAAATCAACACAAGAGGGAACTTCAATTTGAAGTTGGTGATCTAATTCTTCCACATCTGAGGAAGGAGAGGTTCCCAAGGGAAACGTATAACAAACTGAAGATGAAAAAGATTGGACCATGCAAGGTCATAAGGAAATTTGGGGCAAACACATATGAGATTGAATTACCCGATGGGGTCGAAATCTCACCAATATTCAATGTTGTGGATTTGTACCCTTATAGAGCTGTAGATGAAGGAATAGAGGATGAGCAAGAAAAAGTTCAATGGACAAAACAAATGCCTGTAGCTAAAAATCCACAGATGGAAAGCATAATTGACAAGAGGATTAGCAAAAAGACCAGGAGAAAGGAGTATTTTGAATACTTGGTCAAGTGGAAGGGACATCCAGTTGAAGATGCCAGTTGGGAGGATGAAGTAGCAATTCCAAATCATGGACAGACCGTGCAAGATCTCATGAATAGGAGTTCATGAAAATTTTCAAGCAAGGGAGTATGATGCAGGAGCATCGTACAAAGACAAAGCACGCACCTAGCCAAAGGAATAGCTGGACGTGTAGATGAAAAAAGGGCACGTTTTATTGAAAACATTTTGAATTTTGAAATCTGAAGCATTAATGTAATAGCTAGGAGAAGCGTACTTACATTTATGTCTTGGAGATATGAACAGATCTGGAGAAATTATTCTCATCTGTCGAATGTAATAGGCATTTAAGTCTGTTAATGTAAAGGAGGTAGATATGAATGTTAGATTAGACAGTTTAGAAGTGTAGGACGGAAAACGGATATAGACATCCTCACCCTTGTATCATGGGAATGATATTATCATTTAGAATTCATAAGCTGGAGAGCTGTAGCAGAGATCTGTAGAGAAGAACCCATGTATAGGAGCACTTGAGTTAATATATGATACCTTGACTCAAATTTCATGGTGTTATGATGCTTATTGTTTACATTAGTTAAATGGCATGGTTACAGTTGTTTTGTTTCTTTGTTATGCATTTATCTCAATGTTGTATTGTGTGTATGATTTCATGTTGAATGTATGAAGTCTGAGAGAGGAGAAGAATGATTTTTAATTGTTTCTCTCCCTGAGAATTCCTACAAGGAGTGTAGTGAATGTCCGCAAGGTGTGCGTTGACGAGGGTCTAAGTTTTATCTCAAAAAGCTCAAGAGAGATATCGTTGTTCTCATATCAGCAGAAGTGCAGGTGAAGTATAGAGCCGTGCAAGGTGTGCACAGGCTGGTTGAGGCCTTAGAATTTATCAACTAAGGTGAAGGTTGAAGGACTACTATTGCAAAAAGTGCACAGGGTTGAAGACTCAGATAACGAGGGGTTAATTGAAATTTTTCCGCAAGGAGTGCGAGTAGGATTCCTTTTAGAGGCTTGAATTTGCAAGCGAGAGCTCAGGAGGGATAGCACCTTTGAAGTGTTCAAAGGGAGGCAGATATCAAAATCATCTTGCAGAGGTTAAGTTCAGGTGGAAGAACGCCAAGTCATTTTGGCTCGATATCCTTGAGAAGAGTGAACGGATGGTGAAATTTCTTCATGGGGAAGTGTCGAAATTGAGAGAGTCATTGGATATTGCAGAGTTGCAAGGTGGTTAGAGGCCAGTGAAACCCACCACCCAAGATTCGAGGGTCAATATGAGTCGTTGATCTCGTTTCAACCCACGTCATTGGATCATTTCACGAATTCGGGGTTCGTGAGTTTGGAGGGCAGACCAAATTTTTTGTTTCACGAAGTCTCGAGTTGCGAGGAGTAGGGAAGGAGATCCAAACCATTGGATCCAAGTCATGGGAGAACTATTGGATCAGAACCTTCGTGGGGTATCGTGTATCAGGGGTTTAGGGATTGAAAGAATTTATTTTTGATTGTGAAGTCACGAAGTGTCGAGCGCCGAGGGCTCGTATGAACAAGTAGCACATCTGTTAGGTGGGGGCCGCATGGTTGACAGGTGGCATAACAACTAGCACCCAGAGAAAGGTGGAAGCGGGTGACAGGTGGAGGACACATGTTGCCTGGGAAGGAGTCAACCCATTTTTGACTTATTGCGTCTCGGGGATTTGCAAAGGAGGAGCATGAGGACTCAACACTCCAACTCGCAAAGTTGCGAGTTGCGAGGGGTGCTAGAGTTAGGCCCTAGCCAGTGGTCGCTTGTAGAGGCACTAGTGAGGAAAGAGCCATACCCATATCACATCTCGGGTATCGAAGGTTTGGAGTCAAGGGTCTTCGACTCACAAACTCGCGAGATCATGAGTCACTAAAGGCGCTTTCTCTAAGGCCCAGGTTTTGGTCGCATGGAGACGTAAGGCTCACACCTGGTGTTAATATGCGTAGAGCGGGTTTTCATGAAGGACCTGTGGATCAGATTCGTGAGGTTCCAATAGGGATCCGAGGGAGCCGCTTCGGCCCGAGTAGAATTTAGAATGATCATGTGTGAATATCAGACAAAGATTCGTGGTTTTGCATCATGAACACTCGGTGGAATCTCTCGATCAGGGATCAATGATGTGAATCCACTGTCGAAAGCGAAGAAACCTGCCATTAAGGCATGCAGGTTCTAAGGTACTAAATTATTTCTAAGTCTTATTCCCGGATAATGAGTTGGAGTCAACGGAAAAAGACTCGTCACAGCAGGGCCTTGATGTATCCCCTATCAATGACACGAAATAAGTAACATATTTTGAGGGTAATTCGAAGTATGAATATGATTTGAAACGGACACAGGGAAGGTTGACATGGTAAGAATGGATAACTGTAGATGGTCGACTCAATGGAGGGCTTGTTTGGACTTCTCTTGAACATATGAACGACACGACAATGATCTTGGCAGCATTGACTCAAAGAAGACCCAAGATATGACCTTGTAGTAAGTCATACGAGAGACAAATGGATTTCCCAACCCAGATTCAAATGACGAACAAGGGGTGTCATGTTCAAGAGCGATGCTTACTACCATTAATACAAATACTAAAATACATCCCTTTCCCAAAATTTCCCCCACCATTTCTGGTGAGTACCTCTTTACTTTTACACAAGCTTGAGGAGGATAACATATGCTTGTCAATATAAGCTCATCCTTTGGACGAGTCCCTCGGAGTACATTTAAAGAACCCTAGGAAGGAGTGGTTTGGTCCCATAAAGGGCCTTTCAATGTTTGTTTAATGATTCCAAAGATAGAAAACTCAGGGGTTTTTCATGTTTTGAGAGTCTGAAAAACACTTAAAGAGAACTCTCCCAGTTACTTTTTCATAAATTAGTTTGATGAGACCGAAAAAGTGATAAACTATCGCTCATCGAACGTTTTCTTCAAATACTTTTACGAGCGCGAAAAGAACAAGATCGCTCGACAATCTTTTCATTTTTATGGAGCGTGAAAAGATCTTAAAGGATACTCCCTTATTTCGTTGTTTTTGTGTTACCATGACGAGTACGAAAAGATGAAAAAAGTATACTCATTTGCGTTCTCATGTATTTTCGAGCACAAGAACGAACGAAGATTGAGCTCAAGGTTTTTCCTACAAAACCCTAAAAAGGTATTTGTACACGTGATGAAAAAGTAAACAAAATACTCGTACACCATCATTTGGGCTTCTAGGTCATCTATCGACAAAAACCCATGCTCACAAGGCCATTGGGGCATTAGGTTTTCACACAAAATAATAAAAATAATATAAAAAATCAATGAGAAATAGTAAAAAAGTGAATAAATATGGGTGAAAAGCCCTTTTTACCATTTCATTGTTACTTTGTCAAAAACTTGTCCAACACGCCTCTTTTTTTCCAAATTTCTTTTCTCGATTGCAGGAGGTACAAGCGATCATTCAGAAAATAGTTTCAACCAACGAGGTAATCTCTTGATCCTTCAACTTTTTCATGGATTAAAATTGATTTTTATTGGCAAATTTAAGTGTTTGAGTCCATTTTAGGGCTAGCGGGTGTGCTCAGGAATTTTCACAGGTGGGCCATTCAGGACCTACGAGAATCCAAATTTCTCATAGGTGGGCTTCAGTGCACCTGCGAGAATCTCACACTATGTGCAAGCTTCACCTGCGAGGGCCGAAAATTGGGTTTTCATGCAAGTTTTTGCTCAATAAAAAATTATGAAAGAGTTTAAAACAAGTTGCTAAATTCCTTCTCATGGCTCCATTGTAGGTGTTGATCATCACGATGTTGGAATGGAGGGAAAGAGAACATGAGGAGGATGATGCCATTTCCAGAAATGATCTGGGTACAGTTTTTTCCCTCCGGGAATGTGGGCTCTTAAATTTTTTTAGGATCCCAGGCATGAGAGCCCAACTTAGGTTGATAGAGTACCTAGTCCACATGTGGGATGTGGATCAATAGGTATTTCATCTAGGGGTCCACACACTCACACTAGATACCGAGGATATCTACTTTCTGACAGGGTTGTCACGACGTCGATACCATGCTACTCTGACCGAAGGTAGAGGCGATGGACTTCTGATGAGCGAGTATGTTCACCAATATTGTGTTCCCAAGGTGGAGAGAAACAAGTGTAAGGTCACCATCTGGGGTGTCCAAAATATAACCTTTCAAACTATCTTATTTACCATTGCATGCATGGCCGGGAGCATTGCTCCACATATGGATCTCCATAGCTATTTCCAATATGCAATAGAGTGCACAGAGCCTGGGGTTTTCAACTGGTCGGATGCAGTTCTCCGCAGTATGAAGAGGCAACTGACAAAGTGTAGAAGGGGTAACCTAAAGCAGTTCAGGTATGGGTCACTTTTGGTGTCATTCTTGCTTGAGAGGGTCCCACTGCTGCATCTACAGGTAGATTGGGGTTTACCAGCCCCACAGGATCCGAGGATGCTGAGGTGGTGTAACCTCATGGCTCGGCACATAGCAGGGCCTATAATCAAATATAACGATTTGTTTTTTGACCAGTTGAGGCCCCAAATGCTGATGATCAATGACTACACATATGTTGGCTTGAATTTTTTAGGAGATCCAGATTTGGTTCTGCCTAAGGATGCTTAGTGGTGTGATTTAGGTAAGAAGTACACATTTTGTTCTTTTTTAATGTTTTTGCAAATTTTATTATATAAAATGTTTTTATGTCTTCGATCCAAGGAATAATCAAAAATTTATTTTTACGACACAGATGTGGGGCCGTATCGACCTCCAGGAACATCACCCATTCAAAGACGAGGAGAAGTGGCTCCAGTGGAAAGATGGGATGCTGAGGACTACGAGGTAGTTGAACAGAACTTGGACGGACTGACTGCGGATGTCCCAGACATCACTATTGGGGAGATCCCAAGGCATTATCAATGCCATACTGTGGGTGTGTCTGAGTCTCTTAGTCGACTGCTCTGTAGGGTAGCCCGAGTAGTTGTATGTTACTGTGAGCATCATCCATGATGCTAATTTGCAGAAGCCATGGGCTTCATATATTTTGATATTTTTGTCCTGGACAAAAACTTTTTGTGAAACTTTTGATCGTTATATATATATATATATATATATATATATATATATATATATATATATATATATGCGGCTTCTACTGACTTATTTTGTTTTGTATAATACATGTGATGTGTGATTGGTTTAATAAAAGTCTTAGATATCTGTCTAACACATAATTAGATAAAGCATCAGTCAATGTATTTAGACATCTAGGAATGTGTTGATATTCGATATAATCAAAATGACGTTCCAAGAGGTGAATTCGTAGATATACCCGCAATAAAGTAGGACTCTAGATAGCATAGACATTACTTAACTGTAGCACTACTAGTTGCGAATCAAGTCGTATAACCAGGCGGAGGATACCAAGAGAAATAGCATTAGTCAACAAATCGATGACGACACTATATTCTATGATATTATTGGTCGCACGACCGAGGTAGACACCTCGTAGACTGATAAGTTCATTTGTAGGTGCATAAATTTCCCATGCAGTAGAAGCAAGGTTCTGAGTACTATGACTAGCGCCATCGGCGAAGCCAATGTGGGGTAGAGAAGACTCCGACATATGGAAACCAAGCACAATGCAAGGTAAGCGGTCGAGGGTAAAAACCAAATAATGAAAATGCACACTAAAGTAGAACACAAAGAGTATGATACAATAAAATACAAGCACTCATGCACAGATGATCTAAGCATAGTACTTCTTTAAGTAAAGCCCATTTTGGGGTTCACTCAAAGGGATACCTTCGTATTCCACTAACTCGTAGGCTCCTTTCTCCAACACTCGTTTGACGATATAAGGACCTCGCCACATAGCCTCAAATTTTTCGGCTCCTAGCACATATCGATCTTGTTCATAAAGGAGAACTAGATCACCTTCAGAGAAAACGTGTGGCTTGACATGTTTTTCGTATTGGGCTTTGACTGTTTCTTCTAGGTTTCTATAACTAGGGTGGCATCGTGACGGGTTTTGTCTAGTTGCATAAGATACAACAGACGTTCATCTTTAGTAGAAGTGTTCGGGAGAAGTTCAATGGCTAGCTTTAGAGATGGTATCTCACATTCAATCAGCAAGATGGCTTCAAGGCCATAAACTAACTGGAAAGGTGTAAACTCGGTAGCAGACTTGAAGGATGTCTGGTAAGCCCACAATGATGAAAACAACATCGTGTGCCAACTCATTTTGTGAATCCCTATCATTCGTCGAAGCATGGTAGTGAGGACTTTGTTTATTTCTTCAACCTGGCCATTAGCCTGTGGGTAATAGGGTGTTGAGTTTTCATGGTGAAGACCCAACTTTTCAATGAGTTCTGACATCATGAAGTTTCTAAAGTGGCTACCATGATCAGTAATGATAGCTTGAGGAACACCAAACCGAGCAATGATTAGGGGTGATTTTAAGAACCCCCCTTAAATTTATATATATAATAAATGGGTGAATCCCCATGATACATAGGAAAAATTGAAGGCTATTTTATCAATAATATAATATGTATATATAATTTTTTAGCGAATATTTTAGTCAATTATATAATCTTGTAGAATCTTGGCGAATCTTTCACTAAATTATAAAATCTTGTAAAATCTTGGTGAATATTTCATTGAATTACAAAACCTTATAAAGTCTTGGCGAATTTTTGATAAATTACAAAACCATATATAATAATAGGAAAATGTATTCATTAAACTGTAATATACTCATTTTACATATTTGGAAAAAGAAATATAATTTTTCCATCCTCTAGACAACGTTGCAAGCATCAGGGGTTATGTTTGTCAAGGATCTCATTGTTATGATGCCTTATGACACTCGCAGTGGACAGACATGGTAGGAAACTCCATGTCAACAAAAAATGGTTTCATACTAGATAGTAGTGATGATGAATTTGAAGGATTGTTGAAATCCCAGTAAAGTGCACCACTAACCACTAGTGAATTGTGTTGGATGCCAGTTATCATATCCCCTTGAGTGGGATCTTTCTATTACATAATTCAGTTCCAAAAATAACCTAAAGGTTGGTGCCCCTTCTACTACCCATTACAACATAAAGCACACATGAATATTTCACCCTCTCTATTGTTTCATTATCTCCAAGTATCACCCTTGTTTTTTATCAAAGCATGCATGAATATTTCATGACAGATCAAAGAACATTGACATGAAATACCTTTACATCATAGACATGATCCAAAGAAAAATTGTAAAGCTACAGTACACAACCATGAGTGAGTAGGTAGCTGATATCTTGACCAATCCATTACCATTGAGATAGTTTGAGCAGATGAGAGGCAAGCTTAGTGTGGCTGAGAATGACTCCCTCGTTGAGATCGAGTGTTAAATTTGACAACACTGACAGTCATTCTCCAATGAGAGGCCATGTGGGCCACCCTGAGGCAAGTCAGGGAGATTTGTAGAATCAACCAGTCTTGTGAGGTATTGACAAAATCTAGGGGGAACGTACAACCTATGTGAGTCAAACCAAAATTCAGGACGAACAATATGCTATATGATCTTGTGAGTCTAGCCAAGGCAAAGGCATAAGTCTTGTAAGTCTAAGACACAAGTCAAGATGTAAGTCTAATGCAAAAGTCAGGGGGGATGTATAACCTCTGTGAGCATAGACAGTGTAGTGCAAAAGTTAGGGGGAATGTACAACCTCTATGAGCATAGACAGATTAGTGAAAAATCCATGGGAAATGTACAACCTCTATGAGCCTAGTCAAGCCTTGTGAGCCATGAGCAAAATTTAGGTTGAATGTACAATTCCTATGAGCTAGAAACAAACAATCTTCCTTATGAAAATAAATGTAAATGTATTGATCTAGTGCGTTGGCATGTGTAACATTATCCATGAGGAATAAATTTGAATTTCCATGTAATAAGTCGAGTTGTAAAGAGTCGAGTTGAATGTCAAGGCTGATTTGTCAAACTCAAGTTGTGAAATTCAAAGTTGCATGTCTAGTTTGAAGCAGTCAAAGCCAAAGTTGTCGAGTCATGCATGTCATGTTGCATGTTGCATCCATGCATGATGCATGACGAGTTGCATGCATTAAAAGTGAATGTTTAGATGCTTCACATGCATATCTAGTTGTATGTCGAGCTGCATGTCCATTTCTAATTTGAGTTGCATGTCCAGTTCTAATTCGAGTTGAAGTACAATTCTAATTCAAACTAAGTGAAGTCTCAAGTCTAGTTCTAATTCGAACTAAGTTGAAGTGTAAAGTTGACATGTTCGGCTCTTAAATAAGCATGCTATCGTAAAAGCCTCAACTTTCTACAAAATCTGGTTTATCCTGGGTACCATTCTCGAAATGAAGGGAAAAAAAATCACTCTCAACCTTTATCCATAGTTGAAATCATTAAAATTTAATAAAAAAATCTTAATGAATAATAAAAGACTTGTCCAATTTTAATTCCCTAAAATTTTAGAAGTCATTCAACAACAAATAGGAACATTTCATCTCAGCTAAATCCTTTAATTTGAAAGTCTTTTACCCTCAAGGGCTTGAAAAGGAAGACATGTTCTCCCCTAATGATATGAGAAACAAATAATTTGAAATGRRATTTTTCCTTTTTGTATTTTTTTTTTAATCTTAACTTTTGTCCAACCTTCATCCAAGAGGGTATGATGAATACTACACTCCACGTGATTAAATAATCCTCATTRGCATTGGGACGCCTTTGCATAACACCCTTGTCATCAAGGAGTTAGGTCATCCACATAGCCAAGCATATCAAGATCAACATTAGGCTTTATATTTGCATCTGATTCCACCCAATGGTTGATCAATTTTGGAGTCCTTCCACCAAGTGGGATTTGATTCATATACTTCTTTGATTGTAAACCACTTTAGAAAGAAGTTTTAAAGAAAACYGAGTGACCATATTTGAAGCAAACCTTGCAGTGAAAAGAAACACATTCATAGTCTAGATGCAAACATTAAAGTCTAAAATGATTTCTTCAGGAAGACCATTGCTCAAATTAGCTTCAGTGCAGATTTAGGGACAAGTAGAAGCTCAAAAATTTGTCATCTATAAATCCCAGGAAATTAAACTTACCAGAGCATTCCTACTGGAAGTAAGGGAGTTGGTATGCSAATATTCTAAAGGCAAGCTAGGAATTTACACTCACACATGCACTAAATATAGCATTTTGGTGTACAAGTTGAAACCTAACTACCAAGTTCTCATAAAATGGTTAGCCATAAAAAAGAACTAAGTCCAACGATGAATGTTAGCGGAAGAGACTGCAAGAAGGAATCCCATGACTCAACACCCAAACATAAAGATCTTTTAGTATTGGTCAAATTTTATTAAACTTATAGATCAAACCATGAACTAGGTCGGAATCTTCCTCTTCCTTAACCTAGGAGAAGTCTACTTTTAGAACCAACATCGAGGAAAACTTATTGATTCAAAAGGAGGATTGGGGAGGATTCTTTGAGGTCATAAATGAATACTTGAAGTAGACCATCTTCTCCAAGCCCAACCCTCCATTGGTTTTATTAGCATGAGAATTCATTGAGGGGTAATAGCACGTCCCCATTTTGGGTATAATAAAGGCACCTTTTTGGGTGGCATAAGGCCATTCTTGGATGGAGTATTCATTTCACTCAAGTTGAGGGTTGTGGGGATGACTGGAAGAAATGCCTAGCCACATCAAGAATCACATGCAATAGATTAAGAGTGGCAGAGGAGATGGAAAGATGCAAGGAGTAACATCATTAGTGGCAAGGGTAGAACTCAACAAAAGAGGGGTGGCTAGGAGTAACATCATTAGTGGCAAGGGTAGAGCTCAACAAAAGAGGGGTGGCTAGGAGTAACATCATTAGTGGCAAGGGTAGAGCTCAAAAAAAGAGGGATGGATAGGGAAGAGTTGGATGGAAGGGGGCATAGCTAGGGTAGAGCTTCAACTCTGTGCAAGGCATTCTGCTTCATCGTCTATGATGGAATAAATGGTAATATTACAAAGGTAGAAATTGTCCTTTTTAACAACATCAATCTTAAAGGATATATATTATGTCAATTATTGTACCAGGTTTAAATTCTATTAATAAAGACTTCTTAGGTGGCATGTGTGATGATGCCAACTTTATCAAGCTCAAAACCCTAATTCACCATGGTTCTTGTGTTTTTTTGGCCAGTTGAATCTCAAACTTAGTGGGTTATTTTTAGCTGATACTATTGCATGTGAGAATTCAATTTTCTATTTCTTATTTGCCATGCTTGCTATTTTAAACCTAGAACCCTAGTTTTCCCTCTTGATTTGGAAAAACCCAGCCTTATAAGTATTCTTTCTTCACATCATTTGAAGGTTTATCCATTTCTTTTCCTTTTGAGTTAGTATGTGGTTTATGTAGTTGTATCATAACTCTTATTACAAGTTGGTTCAAGCAGTACACTACTTCGGAACAATATGTTGATTTTGAGGATGTTATACCAGCAGGATTGTCATCTAATCAACAGTTGGTAGTGTGTTTCTATTGTGAAATAGTGCTCAGATCAGTTTTATACATACAGATTTCAGGATAGGATCATTAAACAGTGGCATATGTGAGAAAGTGTTGTTGTAGGACTGTATTTCGGTGACTAGCCTATAGGATAGAAGAAAGGACAACCATGATAAATTGAGGCAGGAACCATGGTTTGATGGGTTCAAACTGATAAACAACTATATAATTTTTTTATGGATAGCACTTGGATGTTATGAGGTTTAATTTAGCCATAATTTGACAGCATCCTCAAGTGGAATTTGATAGTACAATCAGCCTGTAGAATCAGTACTGAAGTCTGATCTGAAACCATAGTTAAAGCGCCCTTTGCCTAGATGTTTTTGGACAAGTTCAATAATATGTATATTTCAGATTCTAATTACCAGTATTAAAGAGAAAATTTTAAGAGGAATGGTTGTTGCACAACAGGTTCACTGTTTATATTCAAAATTCAGAAGTTTCATGGACCAATGGTAGTATATGTTGACTCCATACAGCTACAGTGCAACGGGTATTTTTACAACATATTTCCAGTATGCATGTTTGTAGTAGTATGTGCTTCAGGATTATGGCATTTCAGGTTTATCTTAAGCACCTTGTAATGATATTTTAGACCCGTTCTTATGCCTGAGTATTCCTTTCACTAAATGTGGACTTACGTAGTAGTTGACTGCAAAATCTTGGCATGTGCACAGTGGATGGCACAAGGAGGGCACAGCCTGGGGTAATCTTGTTTCTTGTATAAGTTAAGCAAGGCATGCAAACTAATGTGTAGTTTTAGTGTTATGTTTGAGGTTGACTTCATACTAATTTTGACCAGCAGTTCTTATCTTTTCTTTAATGGTTGAATTTTAGGATCTTTTTAATCAATAGGATCATATTTATAATTGTCTTGCTAGTTTTTGTCTCTGACTCTATTCCATCACCCACTTAGCCATGGAACCAATCATTCATGTATATCAAGATCAACTTTAAGCAAATTCTAACTGATTTTGTATAATAGTTCACACATTTTGAGAATTTGCTTGCTGATATGCAATCTTTTGATTGTAGATATGTCTGTTGTTCTTGGTTATTTGAAGCCATAATTGGCAGATTCCAAGATTTTGTTCAACAATGATATATGAGGAGCACCCCCCTCAAATTAGCAAGTACTAATCTAGAAGTTAGAGGTTCATTGTTGGTGAGGGGCAACAAACCCAGACTGTCTATTCAAAACCACTGATGGATGGGAGATTCAATGGAAATAGCCCTCGGCCATTGGCTAGAAGATCAAGATACAAGTTATAAACATAAATATATTCCTTTTTTTTAATTTGGGCACTATGTCTAGTAAGAAATGAAGCCATATTCAAAGAAAATCTAAGTATTCCCTCTCGAGTCTTTTACAAAGTTCAAAAAGGATTCAATGCATATGAGTAGCCAAGTAGATAGAAAATGAGTAAAACATGGAGTTTTTGTTATGGTGGAGCATAAGGGAATCCTGAAGATAGTGGATCAGGGGGTATTCTTGTCCTTTTTTAGAAGACAGTGGAGCAGGGGGTATTCTTGTCCTTTTTAAGAAGACAGTGGAGCAAGGGGTATTCTTGTTTTTTTTAGTTTTCAATGATGCAACTCAAGGGAATATTGGAAACATTGGAGCAAGGGGCATTCTCGTCCTTGTTTTTATTTTTTGTGGTGCAGCAAAAGAGAATCCTGGAAAGAGTGGAGTAGGGGCAGTATTTTTATATCAGAGGATCATTGGTGGAAGTTCACATGAAACTTAAGAGTTGGCACAAACAACAGGGAAAACATCATGGCATCAAATCTATTATTGAAACTAGCTATGTGACAAATTCTAGGTGATTGGTGACTCCAAGTTGGATATTGGTTGGTTGTCATCTAATATCAACAATAGTCATTAAAGATAGAGGGGATGATCAATACCGCAAAGGAGATTATGGGTTCTTTTGAAAGCATTGGTTTCATTCAGGCCATGAGGGAAAACAACTCTTTTGCATATGGATTGTCAAAACTAGCTTTGTCTCTTCAACTAGGAATTCTATCTACTCGGGGGCACAAAGTAGGCAGAGCATTTAATGCATACAGAAACATATTTTCTAATGCTTTGTTGCTTTTATGATTGATAGTATATGTCATGTTTATGAGTGCTATATAGATAGAAAAATATTGTGCTTCCTTTCGGATGTTGTTTGATTTTTCTAGACTTCATGAAATGGTCCAAGCCATCAATGGTGCCCCTAAAGGATATAGGAGCCCTGGGTATGACAAAGCTAGAACCTTGGAACTTGACACAGAAAGAGCCAAAATCCAAGGTGCTCTAGGAAAACTTACAAATGATTGGAACCGACATGGGGTATCAATTGTATCTAATGGTTGGACAAATATGAAAGGTGGGCCATTGATAAATATTATTGGTGTGTCTACTAGGGGTGCGATCTTCCTTTCAGCCCATGACTACTCAGCTCGCTACAAGACATGTATTAATATTGAATATGCCTTTCTTAAAACCATTCAAGAGATTGGGCCCTGCAATGTCATTCAAGTCATAACTGATAATGTTGCTAATTGTAAGGCATCAGGAGCAATCATTGAAGATAAGAATATTTGGCTTGGCTTGGAAGATATGGTATTACTAGAACAAATTGGTCACCTATGTTACAGTATCCATATAGATCCCCATATGCTATATATACAGCTCAGACACATGTCCACTAAGAAATTCCAAAAAACGAGGGGGGTGGGGGGGGGGAAGATAAACCCTAACACAAAAGTGGACACCAAGTTTTCAAATACAACTAGCAACATTTAAACTTCCAAAATTTAGTAAATATCCCTTATAGATTTGTTTATGATATAGTTGTATATAGTACATGCATTCTTCGATAGTCAATGGTTAAAACAATGAAGAGTCACCATCTCACTCAATAGTTAACCAGTTGGTTAATCAGAGTACTCAGTTTCTAACATCAGTATATAAATTTCTATAGGCTTCAAACTGATGATTTCAAGGATTACAAAAAGCGTGTTGTTATAAAGAGATGAATTCATCAAAAACTATTCATTAACATCAACATGTTTAGCCTCCCAACTATAACAGTTTTCTTCAACATTGCATTCGTGAATGTTATTCCAGCAACCTGAATATGGGTGGTATATTCTTATTCCATAATGGCAATTAATAAGACATGCTACTAGTGATCTGCATTCTACAATGTAGCTTGATGGCAACAATATAATTTCAATTAATTCTGCATATATATATATATATATAGGGGCTGATGAGGACATATATCTTTTGAACAAGGTTAGCCTAGTGCAGGAATTTTGTTGAGCATATTTTCTAGGTGAATGCAAATTTCTTGACACTCAGAGGACTTGTTGTATGACTTAAATGAACTAGATGTTCTGAGAGAAAATGCATGCACTGTATTCCAGTCAAGGTTTTGAGTACAAAGCATGCACAATATTGGTGGAAAAGTACATTATATGGAAATAAAATATACAATACCGTAGCTGTGGGTTTTGATTTAGGGTCATGGGATTTTTTATCTAGTTGTGACTTGTGCCGGGTTTAGAGGGCTTATAGAATACATTATCAACAGAATACCAAGACTTGTGACAAAACCTCTCTATCATATTCTTGTGCATAACCCTCGATTTCCTTTAAACTCAATTGAGGTGCTCCCATCTAATTATTTAAGTGAACCCCACTGCCAAAAGAAGTAGCAGCCTATTGTTGAGCATATGTTGTTACTTGCTACTGAAGTGCCTCAAATGTTCTGCCACCTTGAGATAGATTACGTTCTCTTTAGCATCAGGTTCTTTGACATTTATACCCTCTACAACCTGATTCATCATTTCAAGGCCCACATTTAGTTGATTTCTAATTCTCTCATTAGAAAGGATATCAAGGGAAAGAAGTCCTTTCCACACCAAAAATCATTGTGTAACTTCATCAAAGTCGAGATTATTTGAACACAACCAATGAAACAAAACCTCCTACCTCTTTAGTAAAAATGGTGTTTCTAACATAGTAACCATATAGTCTGTAGGAATAGTTGATGCCCAGCCCATAACCCCGAAGAATCGATCAGTTGTTGATTAGCAATTTAGCTGGGTTAATTTGAAATTCCTATAACACAACCATAGTTTAGGCATAATAAAGCAAATAATCAGTTGCTTCCAACTAGTAGGATCAAAAACAATTTCCAAGGAGATAAAATTGCATTTGTAGATGCATCACTTGAATGCCAGACAAGAAGTACCCTTTCCAACTTATAACAAATTTGGAGATACAAAGGCTCCATCCTGTCGTAATAATGGAAGCCAAGGGCGCAACCAACCATGCACATGAATTAGCACATATTCTTCGCAAGAATTCCAAGAATATATTGTTTGTTGTTAATTTAGGCATCACCATCACCATCACCATTTATTCAAGAAAGGTATGGAGTGTGGAAGATGGTAGTAATGTCTCCCATGTTTCCAGAAAGTGTAACATAGGTTCAGGGCCCTTGGGTCCCAAGAAGTTATAGCATCTATTCTCACTACTGGAAGGACAACCTCTGATAACGTGTAATGAGTTGGTGCAGTATGTTCTACTTCTGCATATATTATATAGTGACAGGGTTCATCCACTTGCATAAGCCTCTACCACAAAGCTATAATATGTAAAGCCTAATATGGATGTTGACGTGGTTCCCGTATCAAATGTAATACAAGACAAATTACAAAGATTATTAATATCCTCCCAATATTTGGCTTGCAAATTCTAAAAAATGGCACCGCGAGGGATTCCACCATCATGAAACCTGTAGTAACACTCTCTCAAACTCTATCCAATGCTACCATAATATTCTCTATGGTCTCTAGTTACTCAACCTCTTTCTGAAGTCGTTCCTTTTCTTTTTGATATATTGCCATAGAGTCCCTTTCATGCCTTAAATTTTGATCAAACTTATGAACATCTACCTTTTCCACATCAATGATTAACTTCACACTCTATTGCAGCCCTGGCTAGTGCACCCGATCCCCTGTGGCATTATGTTCTATGTTTAGGCTTTCGAGATTTGTCTACATCCTCACTTGAGGGCCTCTCTTATGAATTACTTTTTGCACCACCTCACTCCCCTACTGCT
>ML809720.1:47191-81246 GCA_009831015.1 Picea engelmannii | reverse complement strand
CTACATCACCCTTCTAGGGCATGACATCACCCTTCTAGGGTTTTATTTCATGTAAATTTTTATTTTGGCTTGATGTAGGGGAAAATTAAATAGGTCGGCCCTCTTATATTTTGTTGTTGACAATTTTATGTGGACAAATAGGTCAAGGTAGCTCCATATAAATAAAGCACCTTGACATTTCATTTTATGATCACACCTTCTCACCATTTTGTGGGAGAACAAGTCTGAAATTTTCACTATATTGGGGTTATTGGCTCTTTTCTCTCATGCGCTATCTCTTGGACGTCAAGTGTGGATGCTTCTTTATTGATTTTTGGATGAATTTGTTGCAATTAGGGTTTACTCTTGTGATATCTTGGTGAAGTAAATTTCTGCAATTTTATTTCATGTTATTAATGTTTCATGGTGAATTTTGCTTGTTCATGATAGACGTCTTGCATGGTAAAACCCTAAGAGAGGAGCATAAGTGCTTCCTCCTCTCACAAGGCTAATTCATCCAAAATTTGTGAAGAAATCCTAACTCGGGTTAGACTCCTAAAGCCCTAAAGTGCTAGCACTTTAGGATTTTGGCCCTAGACTCTTGATTGTGACTTGGTTGGAGTACTTAAGAAGGGAGAAGAGGTTGCTAGAGCCCAAAAGTGCTTGCACTCTAGCAATCCTTCTCCTCAAGGCTTAAACCCTAAGGCCCTAATGTGCTAGCACCTTATATTTTAAGCCCTAACTCTTAGTCTGTGCTAGCTTCATCTCCAAAAATTATTGCATTGTTGTTGTAAAGACTCCATAGCCCTCAAAGGCACTAATCTCTAAGCTCTCTTATGGTGAAAGTGATCAACAAACTCTCTATTTTAATTCTCTCAAGCTTCCTACTAACTTTTCTAACACTAACTTAAGCTAATTGACTAATAAGCTTGTTGTTGTTGCATAAGTTTGTTGCATACATTGTTCTAATAGTGGTATAACATGCTCAGAAATTGCTTGAAACAATTGGATATTAATGCAATTGATGCAATTCTGATCTCTTTTTATTGTTGTTGTTACAAACTTATACTCGTTGTTATAAATTGTTGTACTGCTGCAATTTCATAACAGCCATAGCAATTTTCTTTGTCTAGTGTCTTAAAGAGGTATTATTTGCATGCTCGTACTTGGAAATCGTTTTATATATGCTATAAGTGTTCATGTTCTAAGAAAGTAATCAAATATCTCTATACCTCTTAGTTCTCCTTAACCTAGACCTTGATTTAAGTGATCAAGAGAGGGGGCGGTAGGCTTGGCTAACATGTTAGATTTTCAATGAGCTATGGCTCATGCATTCTCTTCAAATTTTTTGTTTAACTATTACTTGAACCATAAATATTGCAGCAAACCAAGGTCACAAGAAGAATAACCATGCACAAGAACACAAGAAGTATCCTGGGAAACCCTTCTCAACAAGGGAAGAAAACCCAGCAAATCATTTGCTATATTCCTCAAGAGAAAGACCTCCCACACCATCACCAAATCTAGCACACAAGAGGGTGCTGCAATTCTCATAATTTCAGACCAAAACTTCTGAAATCATGAGATGACACAATGTTAAGCGTGTTTCCTCAATGGGGATTCACCTTTATTTATATAAGACTTGTCACATCAAATGATGTGTCTATTGGCACAATAGGGCCGACCTCAATAACTCAAAATATAATTAATAATTACCATATTAATTATCTTTTATATTAATTATCTTTTACATTAAGGTGGGGCCGACCTGTACCCTTTACATTACAATTAGGGTAACAGGTAAGTCTGACTCTTGAACAATATAGCAAGGGATCTCATACACCCACTAGTGCTCAACCACTAGGGGAAGCACATCCAACTCAACAGATCTTCTTTCCCACTGCATGACACAGGAGAATCATTTGGAGTTCATCATCTCAACTCTCTGCTCAAAGGAGGCTAATACATCGTCTTCATCTATGTCTCATAACGATGCACCCAACTCATGGGAATTCACCTTGTGTTCAACCAGAGGCACGTCCAACTCAGCAGATCTCCTTTTCTCACTGCGTTACACAGGAGAATCATCTGGAGTTCATCATCTCAACTCTCTGCTCAGAGGAGGCTAATACATCGTCTTCATCTCTGTCTCATAACGATGCACTCATCTCATGGGAATTCACACATTCAACTTGTGCTCAACCACAAGCACGTCCAACTCAGCAAATATCATTTCTCGCTGCGTTACACAGGAGAATCATCTGGAGTTCTTCTCAACTCTCTGTAAGGAGGAGGTTATCACTATGTTCCAGTTTTGTCTCAGATAGGAACCACACACCCATCTCAGGGGCTCTCTCTCAGGTCGACTCAATCAATTTGTGTCCTGGAGAATGGCTCACACAGTTGTAATAATCAACACTCCCTCTCAGCTAGGAAGGCATTCTTCATCAGGCTAAGTCTCACACGGAAGTACTTTGAACTTTGTCTTGGCTATAGTCATCAACACTCCCTCTCAACTAGGGAGGTATTCTTCACCAAGCCAATTTGGTGAAGATGTCTGCAATCTTTTCATGTGTAGGAAGGTACAACACGTGTGTTGTTTTCCTCTACATCAAGTCTCTCAAAAAAAATGATATTTTATCTCAACGTGTTTCGATCTGTCATGAAACATCGGGTTCTCAAAGAGCTTCAAACACAGCTCTGGTTATCATCATAGAATCCATCTCATGATCAAGTAAATCTGTCAGAAGCTTGTGAAGCCACACTGCTTCACACACTCAATGCTATATACTCTGCTTCTGTGGTACTCAAGGTCACAGAGCCTTGTTTCCTGCTGCACCAGGAAATCATGGCAAACTTCACGGTAAAACAACAATTGGATGTGTTCTTCCAGTTCATTGTACTCTCTGCTCAATTTGTATCGACATATCCCTGCAAACTCAAGTTCTCACTGGAGGCATATCTTAGGCCATGTCCAACTGTGCCTCGTATATATATCAATACATGCTTTACTGCTATCCAATGAGTCTGTCTCGACTGACTCATGGATTGACTAAGCACATTTGTTGCATAGCATATATCAGGTCTGGTGTTAACTAGATACATCAATAATCCAATCAGTTGTGGATCAATCTTGTCTGAATCATCATTATTTATTTTTCGTCAAATCCATCACCATCGATGTAGACATGGATTTGCATTCTGTAATACTAAACTTTTTTTAATATCTCCACTGTATATTTTCCTTGAATTAGGAAAAGTCTCATTGGACCTCTGTCATACTTCTTATCCCAAGAAGTGGTGCATCATATCCAGATCCTTCATCTCGAATTCAGAAGTTAAGGCTTGCTTGTATCCAACAACACACTTCCTGAATAAGTCATCAAAATCAGGCTCTCATCACCAACAATGTAATAGTATCGGTTTGGATCAGCAATACTCTTGCTGAAACCCCAAACTCATCAAGAATCCATCTATCTGATGTAGTTTCCAACTCATGGATGGTAGTACAGATGGGAGTGCATCGGGCTACTGGATCAAAATGTCTCATCATAGTTCACTCCCTCTGCTTGTGAGTATCCAATGACTACAAGTCTCGTTTTGTATTTCTCGACACTTCCATCAACTGCATGTCTTTCTGCCTCTTGCAAAGTTTGTCAAGCCCAAACAGGACTTTATGGCTTATTGCAAAGTCTCTAGTAATATCAACTGGATCAACTGTATCAATGGCTATCTTCCTCTGGACTGCTGAAGAGGAAGAAGATAATGCCTCTCTTCCTCAATTAGTTTGACTCCTTCTGAGTCAAGTGACTCCCTCTGAAGTCTAAAGGATAAGCATCATCCTTTGTTGTTAACCTGCCTGGAACAAGAAAACAAATGAAAGGAAACAAGACAAGAATATCTGCTAGTGGAGATTCATGAGTACATCTGGCTAGAATCAAAACATTTTAAGGATTGTTGTCACAGTTACAACACTTACTTGTAATGTAGCAACCTTAGAAATGTAGGTTATAGTCATGATAAATAAAAAACAATCAAACTTGGAGTCTTCACTTCCAGTGTGTTGTTCCTCTGAATGCACTGAAACTTCTATGGGTCCATGATTTGCACCAGGGGTTCCTTCCTCCTGCGAATACCCTTATGACAATGATGCAAATAATATATATACATACAAGTGCATACTTGAGAGTGTACACCAATGGAGGTTCTGCTTGTTTGTCTTGTAGCCACCTATACCACACAAGTCCCTGACGAAGTCTGCATCAAACTTTACAAGGTCATGTCCATTGTTGTCTTTCAACAAAATTCCAAACACGCTGTTGTAGCTATCCTTGTAGCTCTTGCTGCTACTCAACACTGTTACATCTTGACTTCAGATTTGTATTAAGGGTTTCGATCTGGTCTGTAATCAACATCTTCAATGCACTTGAGCAAGTCATCAACATCCTTCTATGTTTGCTGGAATATAAACCAGCACCACCATTAAATACTTGCATCAATAAATGACATCAAAGGATGGCACAATGGAGCAATAGGACAGCATAGATATAGCTCAGAAATTTGACTTGTCCATAGGTCTTTGTGTTTCAGTAAGTTTCATTGGTCCACTCTTTTTATCAATATCTTCAAGCGATTATAATTTCTTGTGGAGGGAACTTCAGGGGTAGATGGAACATCATAAGCAAGAGACAGCACTTAATAAAATCCATCAATTTAGCATTTATTCATGCTTGAGACAGCTCTAATAAGATCCAAAAATAATATTCTTCATGCATGAACTTGTCAACCAAAAATTGCCTCAGAATATTAATCTCCAGTAATTTTAAAAACCTGACAGCTTCAAATTTCTGTAATGCCATTTGAGTATGGCACAAAGGAGCTTGAGATCAGATTTGAAGTCTGCTTACTAGACAAGGGTAATGGCCCTACTACTGTCCAAAAAATTGGCCTTAATATAGGCCTTAAACTCAGCCTTCCTTTCTCAGAAAACCACCGTCGAGACTGCTTCAAAACTGATATAATTTTCACCTCTTGACAGCCTCAGAAATATCACTTAGAATTTAAACTTGGCATAGGTCTGTAGTGTGGTTTTATCGCTGAGCTTATTCTCAAGCCGGTGGTCATCTTGTTTGGGCATTCGGCCTTCCTCACGGATCTGTTGTTAGGGTATTTCCGCGGCAACTTTAGAGGGGCCCCAGAACAGGCCGAGTTCCTTCCAGCTTTGGGGGGGGCGGCCCTTCTCCTAGGCTCCGGCCTCTTTTCATACACTTTGGCTACTGTTTGGAAGAAGTACCCCATACACCGACCCTTCTCCTAGGCTTCCAGCCCTTTCCTTCACCACAGAACCTTAGAAAGGGGTCCGGCCCTTTTCTTCTAGGTTGCGGCAGCTTTATTCCTTGCCACAGAAAACTAAGGGAGGTCTGGCCTCAACCTTTACCACTAAAGGAGAGGTCCGACCCTTGTTGCTTTGCGCCAGCGGTGAGTTCTCCTCCCATGGCTGCTTTCCTCTATTTGTTGTGGGGTCCGGCCTCATTTCTTTGCAATGGCAACAAGGGTTTGGCAGTCTTTTAGGTGACCATGGTCTTCTTTCATCCTTGAGCAAGTGGTATTCTTCAAGACCTGCTCTGAAACCATGTTATATTTTCAATGAGCTATGGCTCATGCATTCTTTCAAATTTTCTGTTTAACTATTACTTGAACCATAACTACTGCAGCAAACCAAGATCACAAGAAGAATAACCATGCACAAGAACACAAGAAGTATCCTGGGAAACCCTTCTCAACAAGGGAAGAAAACTCGGCCAATCCTTTGCTATATTCCTCAAGAGAAAGACCTCCCACGCCATCACCAAATCTAGCACACAAGAGGGTGCTGCAATTCTCATAATTTCAGACCACAACTTCTGCAATCATGAGATGACACAATGTTAAGTGTGTTTCCTCAATGGGGATTCACCTTTATTTATATAAGACTTGTCACATCAAATGATGTGTCTATTGGCACAATAGGGCTGACCTCGATAACTAAAAATATAATTAATAATTACCATATTAATTATCTTTTATATTAATTATCTTTTACATTAATTATCTTTTACATTAATTATCTTTTACATTAAGGTGGGGCCGACTTGTACCCTGTACATTACAATTAGGGTTACAGGTAAGTCTGACTCTTGAACAATATAGCAAGGGATCTCATACACCCACTAGTGCTCAGCCACTAGGGGCACATCAATAAGGATGTCCATATCTCTATCTCACTGCGTCTCACAGGAGAACCACACTCACTAGTGCTCAGCCACTAGGATCACGTTCACATGTGCTCATCCACAGGCACGTCCAACTCAACAGATCTTCTTTCCCACTGCAATACATAGGAGAGTCGTCTGGAGTTCATCATCTCAACTCTCTGCTCAGAGGAGGCTAATACATCGTCTTCATCTTTGTCTCATAACGATGCACCCAGCTCATGGGAATTCACACGTTCACCTTGTACTCAGCCACAGGCATGTCCAACTCAGCAAATCTCCTTTTCTCACTGCGTTACACAGGAGAATCATTTGGAGTTCATCATCTCAACTCTCTACTCAGAGAAGGCTAATACATCGTCTTCATCTCTGTCTCATAACGATGCACCCAGCTCATGGGAATCCACACGTTCACCTTGTGCTCAGCCACAGGCATGTCCAACTTAGCAGATCTCCTTTCTCACTGCGTTACACAAGAGAATCATCTGGAGTTCTTCTCAACTCTCTGTAAGGAGGAGGTTATCACTACATTCCAGTTCTGTCTCGGATAGGAACCACACACCCATCTCAGGGGCTCTCTCTCAGGTCGACTCAATCAGTCTGTGTCCTAGAGAATGTCTCATGCAGCTGTAATCATCAACATAAAAAACTTGCTAATTTGATCTCTTGAGGTCACCGGGGAAGCCTCCCCTGTGGTGGACCTCCTCCATCACTAAAATGAGGGGATTTCTTACTAAGGTGGCAGTGGTAGGATTTCCTATAGTTACACAAATTTGGAGACTTGCGTTGGGGCTTTGCACAAATACAAATCCTGTGATAACATGTCCTTCTAAAATAACTGACTACACAACTCCTCAAATGCGATTGCAATGGACTTCTGAGCAACATTCAAAGTTTCAACAAATTTTGGAAAAGAGCAAGGTCGGTTTGTCAATTTAACCACAACCAAGTCTTCCTCATTTACTTCTCTACCTATTGTAAGTAGCTAATCCCAAAGATCTTTCAATTTCTACAAATGATCAAAAATCAAATCACCCTCCTCCATCTTCTTTTAAAACAACAAAATTTTAATGTATTTACTCCATCTTTGTCGAAAGTCTCATGCATCTCTCTCAGCCCTGACCACGTTGTGAAGGCATCCTCTACATCCTAAACTTGTCAAAGCATGTCATCCATCAGGAACAACTTTATCAACATCCCTACTTCTTTGTTGTTTAAATCAAATTCTTTCTATTGATCATCATCGAGATCTCTCTTTTCCTTGCAAGTGACCACCCCTAACAATCCCCAGTATTGGGATATGGCAATCACACACTGCTTCTAGACATTGAAGTTGTGACCATTAAACTTCTTACTACAGTCCAAGACTATATTCAAGAGACTCGCCATTTCTCTAAACCAATAAATACCAAGCACCAATGAAATAATCAACCTTAGAAAAAACACATAATTATCCTCAAAAAAAATTGTTGTGATCAAACACCATTATACCAAATCTGACAACAACTCATTGTCTTGTTATTCTATTGCACAAATATTTTTTCCCTCTCTAACCACTAAACTCACTAAACACAAAAGTTCTATGCAAAATTCCAAAAAACTTATTGTAGGCCATTAAATCCAAAACTTACAGTGTTTTTTGTTCATGTTGATTTCTTTTACACATGTTAACCTTGCAATCCATGCCTGTAGCGCACTTTGAAATTTGTGCATGTTTCCAAAGTTAGAAGACCATGCCTTGGGATGCATGGTGAACCAGATTCTGCATCAAAATAGCATCAGCCAACTGCCTTGAAATGTGCATCATTGCTCCTTGAATTTTGAGCTTGTGTCCCTGAGATTTTGTTGTCTCAAAATGCACCCCCAAATTGACTCAAAATGCACACTAAGATTTGTTGTCTAACAATTCATGCCCAAATTTTTGTTATGCCCAGATTTTGTTGTCTTGAAATCCACACCCAATGTGCACCTATCAACCTCGAAATTCACATACGAAGTGCACCTGTCAATCCTCAAAATTTGTACCTAGAGTGTGCCTGCGATCCTCAAAATTCACACTATGTGCTCAAATTTCATGTCAATCACACTTTGAATACGATGCCAAATCTACCTCAAATTTTGTGCCAGCAGTTTCAAATTCTCTTCTAAAATTCTGGTCCAACGTGTACCAAAATTCCTCGCCTTGTTCCATATCAAGTGTCTTCACAATGCTTCAGATACTTCAACGTGATTAATCCAATGGATTGGGAGACAACAATCCAAACCAAGGTTGTTAGGAGCGAGGAGCGGGAGCAGGAGCGGGAGCGCGGGAAGCGGGAGTGGGAACAGGAAGCGCAATTTTCAAAAAAATTCGGGAGCGGGAGCGAAGTGGTAGTGGGAACGGGAAGTGCAATTTTCAAAAAATTTCGAGAGCGGGAGCGGGAGTGTTTCGGGAGCGTTTTTTATATAATAGATATTTTGATATATTTTGATGCATATATATATATATATATATATATATATATATAAACATGCAAAATGTCGAATCAATTGCAAAAAACATGAAAACATAGATTTAAGATCATTTAACCACTGGATTAGTGATGATCATTAAAGCATCAACCATTTAGTACACATATAACACCAATCATATAATTTTGTCATCAACAGATTGTAACAGACAACATCAACCATAAAATGAAATAGACTCTAGAGCATAATATTCATTACCAAAGAGTTGTAAGATTCAGTCAATAGTTCAAACTTCAAAAGTAAACAGTCGTATAATGTTCATTGTTTACAAAATAAGCCATAATAAAGACAAAGTACTAAGTTCTAGAGACTACTTCTAAATAGGAAAAAGAAAAAGAGATCTAGTATACAATAGCAAGTACTATGCACTAGGTTTTCCCTTGCCATGAGAAACTTCTAATTTTTTTTCCCGTGATCTATGAAAAAGAATAGTAGGAGTATGTGGAAGTGTTCGTGGAACACAACCAGCCGTTGAATGGCCCCCATGTAACACTGGATGCTATGAAGATAAAGGCAAAATCGATGCATCTGGAAACCTGCTAGTGGATCAGACTAGCATGGCTGCTCTAGGAATATGATCACCCAAAAGTTTAACTTCCAAGTGCTCTAAAACCATGGCTCCATCCTCCAAATCAGTCTCCTCTGGATTGTTGTCCCAAGTCACATCTCTTTTATAATTAACATGCTCCACTACATCACAATAATGGGACAACCTCAAGTTGTAATGCACAAAAACTAAGCTTTCTGCCTAGTCTACATTCAAGTTGTTTCTCTTTATACTGTGGATGAAGCTTTAGGTGCTCCAACAGCGCTTAGCAAAAGAGGTGTTAACAACCTGAAAAAGCACCTTCACCGCCAATTTATGCAGATATGTGGGAGAGGAGCCATACATGTTCCCCCCTATCTCGATCTTTGGTTGCCTGCAAGTTACCAAAAGACTCCATGTTCATTGATGTACTTGCTCAATTCACTTCGTACTTGAGCACACTCCTCTTCCTCAGGTACCGACTTGTCTAATGAAAGCATTTACCCATTTTGCACCTTCGGATCTGTGTGGGGTTTTCTCCTAACCCCACTCCCAGGTGTTGGTTGGACCAACCAAGATGGAGAATAATATTTTGGTGTAAGGACATATGTTAGGGCATGGAGTGGAACATTCGGATTATTCCATCTTTTGACCATATGTTTATGGATATGATCATACAAGATCACATCCCTTGACTCAACAATGTCTTTGATTTGTCCTAGCATGCTATCCATCTGCTCATACACCTCCCCAATCACCAGATGATCTATATCTGCAAACCGAATCATACTATAAATGGGTTTAGTGAACTACAAAATATACCTAACCTGTTGCCAAAATTGGCCATCAAGAACCGTGTCCTCCACCTCCTAAAATTCAATTCTATCAGATGCGGATGTAGCCCTATCTTTCAAATCCTGCCATAAATCACTCAAGACCATACTACCCAATGCCTCTCTTACCTTCAAAAGGCACTTGAGGGTGAGATAATAGCTAGCAAATCTTATCTTTGCAATCTTTAGTAACTCCAACTTGGAGTGATTGCAGAAAATGAAGTAGGTCGTGGTATGATTGGTAATAAATCTTATCATCTTCTTCCCTCTCTTGTACAAAGCACCAATCCATCTATAATCATGGTCCTTCATTTTAATGATATCATGCATCAAAAGGTTCATTGTGTGAACCATACACCTTGACCAAAATATATTGGGGTACCTATCCTCAATGATTGTTCATGCTGCCTTACAATTAGCATCATTATCAATGATGACTTGAATGACATTGTATGGCCCAATCTCTTGAATGGTTTTAACTTTTAATCAAGGCTTCTGCAATATTAATACCGATCTTATAGCATTATGAATAGTCATGGGTTGAGAGGAAGACCACACCACTAGCAGACACACCAAGAATATTTATCAATGGAATGCCTTTAACATATGTCCAACCATCAGATACAATTGATACCCTATGATGGTTCCAAGCATTTGTAATTTTTCCTAGAGCACCATGGATTTTTCCCTAGAGCTCAGGAGGTACTCCGCATGTTTTGTCTTGTATGCGGATGTTACCTTAATATTTACACTACCAGGCACTTAACTTTGTAATAGTTTTTATAAAGTTGTTTAAGTGGTTCTTTTATTAAAGTGACCCTTTAATAAAGTGTACCTTCTATTTTTAAAGTGACTTTATTTTCCTAAAGCACTTATGTAATGAAGCAAAATTTACTTTAATTTTAAATGAGACATTTTGGAGGGAATGAAACATGGCCCTTGATCTTGGAAAAGGAAAGATCTAATCTTGGCCTTTGGATCTAGGGTTGGGGAAGGTGAAAAGACACTTTTGGGGGGAAAATGTCATTTTCAAATTATAAAAGAATGCATTGGGTAGTGTGCAAGACATGTCGAATGTTGAGAGAGGACATTGGGAGGAAACTGCCTCGAAAATCGTGCCAAAAATCGTGAGAGGAAAGTGAGCAGCAAAGAGGGCACGTTTTTCGAGGAAAGAGGGCACGATTCTCGAGAAAAAAATTCTATGAATTTTTGGCTGAAATATTTTTCTATTGTGGGAGGCCGAACTGTACGGATCCGTACAGTCCGTACATCCGTACGGATTTGGGCACGGAAATCAAGGCGATTTTTGGCACGATTTTCGAGGCAGTTTCCAGATTTTTTGTGGTTGTTTCTAGGTCATACGGAACAGTCCATATAGGTGACTGTGGGCACGGAAAACGAACTACGGAAGAGGTCAGACAGCGGTACGGTTTTGGCATGGAAAATGAGGCAAATTTCTGTGGGACAGATTTGGTGCTGTGAGATATTTTCCATGGCTGGAAATGTTGTTTTGTTGTTGATATGTACTTTCCTTAAGCATAATAATAAGATCTCTCTCTCTCTCGTTGGGTCTCCCCACATTGGGGTTTTCCCTGGCATTTGCCTAAATTTCTGTGAGTTATGGGTTGTTGTCCACTGTGTATTTCCACTGCATATTTTGCTTAGCAATGTGTATTTCTGCTTATGGTAATTTCTGAATGTGGGTTTTATGCATTTATGAAATTTATGAAGACGGTTATCTCTGGGTTGCTAAGTGTTTGACAAAATATTAGCTTGCTGATTTTTGTCATTAAAAATCTACATGGTATCAGAACTTGGGCTATGAGTGATAGTGGGCAGTGTGATATTTGGGCAAAAGGATGTGATTGTTTTCCTTGAGTTGTGACAGGGAATATGGCTGCAAGCATTAGATATGAGGATCGGTTGGATGGCATTTCCAACTACTTGCAGTGGAAGGTTCGTTTGTCATCCGTTCTCAAGGAGAACAAGATCTATAGCTATGTCAACTCTGTTGTAGCAGCTCCCGCAGCAGATCCTGTTGCTTTGGACTTGCATGAGATCAAGGAAGCCAAAGCTCAGAGGATTATTCTGGATGGGGTGAAGGATCACCTTATCCCACACTTGGCTAAGAAAAAGACTGCCAAGGAGATGTGGGATGCACTTAAGAACTTGTTCGAGGCGAAAAACGAGAACCGAAAGATGGCCTTGAGGGCTAAGTTGCATGATACCAAGATGGGTAAGGAGGAGAGTGTCTCTTTCTATCTTACCCGGGTGGCTCAAGTTAAAGATGAGCTGGCAGCTGTTGGAGAGGTCATTTCAGATTCTGAGTTGGTGAGGATAGCCTTAAATGGCTTCACCAAAGATTGGGAAGTCTTCGTGAAGTACGTTGTGGGTCGTGAGCATCTACCAGATTGGATCAGACTGTGGGATGATTTCACTCAGGAGGAGATCCGAGAAAGATCTCAGAGCAGTGATCAGAAGACAGACAGAACTGATGAGAATGTTGCTCTTGTGGCAAAGAGCAAGAAGAAAGGAAGTTCCAGAAGGGACTTGAGTAAAGTCAGATGTTATTGTTGTAACCAGTTGGGGCACCTTGCCTCTCATTGTCCTGAGAGGAAGAAGAAGAAGAAGGAGTAAGAGAGGCCTGAGACAACTGCTACAACAGCCATAGAGGACTTTGCTTCAAAGTTCAATAAGGAATTTTCTTTGGTTACCCTAGTTTCCAGTGTCGGCAGCAGAGGATTCGGAGGTGATGTCAGATGGATTGTGGATAGCGGAGCCTCTAACCACATGACAGGAATCTGGCGAGTATTCCCAGATTTCACAGAGATTGGTCCCGGTCGACAGGTGGTAAATGAAGGTGGTATGGTGAGAGTTGTACGTGGAGTTGGGAATGTCAGATTCCAACTCGAGTTTGGGGGACTCTTGGAGCTTGATGGAGTTCTCTTTGTTCCAGGGTTGAGCGTTAACTTGCTCTCAGTCTCAGCCTTGGAGGATGTAGGATATTGCGTATTGTTCAAGAGGGAACATGTCTTTATCTACAGAGAGGGAGTGGACCCGGTAGAGCTGCAGCTGATCGGTAACCGAGTGAATAGGTTGTATATGTTGAGAGGACAGCCTTTGATGTATGATTCAGCGTCGGATGAGGAGTGTGAGGAGGCTTCTGAGAATGCGATGGCGCCAAAGTATCAGTCTTGCATTCCGAGAGAAGAGAGAGAGTCTCTTCTGAGCACTGGCAGAAGGATCAGCCAAGTTGATCGAACCGATGCTCAAGATGAAGTGAGCTCAGGGTTCCGGGAGGTTGCCAGGAGAAGATCTTCTAGTTCGAGTTCTGTGCAGATATTGCGGATGGCTCCAAGTTCAGAGGGAGCTCCTACGGAGCACAGTGTGATGGGACCAGATGATGGAGATGGCAGTGAGTACATCCCTCGCTAAGAGGGAGTGTTAGCTTTTTAGCTCGGGAGGTACTCCGCATGTTTTGTCTTGTATGTGGATGTTACCTTAATATTTACACTACCAAGCACTTAACTTTGTAATAGTTTTTATAAAGTTGTTTAAGTGGTTCTTTTATTAAAGTGACTTTTTAATAAAATGTACCTTCTATTTTTAAAGTGACTTTATTTTCAAAAAGCACTTAAATAATGAAGTGAAATTCACTTTAATTTTAAATGAGACATTTTGGAGGGAATGAATCATGACCCTTGATCTTGGAAAAGGCAAGATCTAATCTTGGCCTTTGGATCTTGGGTTGGGGAAGGTGAAAAGACACTTTTTGGGGGAAAATATCATTTTCAGATTATAAAAAAATGCATTGGGTAGTGTGCAAGACATGTCGAATGTCGAGAGAGGACATCGGGAGGAGAGTTAGAGAGATTTTTTGAGTATGCTTGAAAGAGGAAAGTGAGGAGCAAAGAGGGCACGTTTTTCGAGGAAAGAGGGCACAATTCCAGAGAAAAAATTTCTGTGAATTTTTGGCTAAAATATTTTTTTGCTGTGGGACGTTGAACTGTATGGATCCGTACAGTCCGTACGGATTTGGGCACGGAAATCGAGGCAATTTTTGGCATAGTTTTTGAGGCAGTTTCTAGATTTTTTGTGGCTGTTTTTGGGCTGTACAGAACAGTCTATACAGGTGACTGTGTGCACGGAAAACGAGGTATGGAAGAGGCCAGACAGCGGTACGGTTTTGGCATAGAAAACGAGGCAGATTTTTGTGGGACAGATTTGGTGCTGTGAGGTATTTTCCTTGGCTGGAAATGTTGTTTTGCTGCTGATATGTACTTTCCTGAAGCATAATAATAAGATCTCTCTCTCTCTCTCTCTCTCTCTCTCGTTGGGTTTCCCCACATTGGGGTTTTCCCTGGCATTTGCCTAAATTTCTGAGAGTTATGGGTTGTTGTCCACTGTATTTCCACTGCATATTTTGCTTAGCAATGTGTATTTCTGCTTATGGTAATTTCTGAATGTGGGTTTTATGCATTTATGAAATTTATGAAGACAGTTATCTCTAGGTTGCTAAGTGTTTGACAGAATATTAGCTTGCTAATTTTTGTCATTAAAAATCTACACATAATATAAATAAACTTTTTTTTTTTTTTTGAGATCTGGTATGATTTTTCTTCTGGTTTTCTTGCAGTGGCTTATTAATTTTTCCTGGACTTTTAAAATTTGCAGCAGAATTAAATTTTCTTTCTTCAACGGAATTAATCTTCTCCAACTAATTGTTTTTATTTTTTTATTTTTTTCAACAAATTTTCTGATATATATTCTTGGCAGCGGAATATTTTTTTCTTCAGCAGAATTTGATTTCTTGAAATGGCCAAGGGCCGGTTGGTGGTCAAGGACCCAATCAGAGAAACTCTCAAAACTGTAGTTGTGGCCAAAAGCCTGCAGTTATGTTGCCAAAGGCAACGAAATTTTTAACCAAGGGTTGATGGCTAAAAAGCCTAGGATAAAAAACGAGCTCTGATACCACTGTGGTGAACCAAGCCGGTTCACTATGTAAATATCCAATATAAATAGGACAGTACGCAATAATCCATTAAGGATAGTAAATATATTAAATAATAATGTATAAGAATATGAATAAGATGATATTACAATGAGGATGAGGGCTTCTATATATATACCCACACAAGGGTGCCCTTTCATAAGAGACATGACCTTTCATATGTCATGTCTCTTCATAATTAATTATTAATCATTAGTTATTTGTATTATTAATTATTACCTATTTATATGTATTTTTATGTTCATAACATAAAATGATTTGGTGTACCATCTGCTTCACAAGACTATAACTGAAAATCCTTCCAAATATTTCCAATATTTCATAACGTCTCCTTTGATGTTAAATCTATTGCCCAGTGTGCCTCCTTTGCAAAAAACTGTTGCCTAAATGAAGTGTGCATGATGAACTCACCAAATTTGACCAAACTAAACAAGTACGCAGTCAACTCACCAAGTTTGGAACAAACATGATGAATTTACCAGAAAATTCTGACACAGTTGCCAAACAGATAATCTGAGTGGACTCTCGATGTAAGCCTACTGCTTTACAATATAACATAGAATGCATTTACGAGTTTCAGTGAGTCCAGTAACAATGCGTCTGCTTTATTTCATGATTTAAGCCTATTGCTCTACAATATAATATAGAATGCATTTACTTTTTAAAAGAACAGTGAATAATACTCTCCTACACCAGCTCTAAGTTAGCAATGTAAATATAAACAAAAATGTTGGGTTCTTAAGCACTCTGTGATTTTACTCAAAAGAGGTTAATAAATAGGAGCAAACAAACAATGTCTTTTTTCCATAACTAGACTGTTTACATTAGCAGTGAGCACACAGCAAGACCAACAGAAAAGATGGATAGGGAATACCCGGACAGTATGATTCCTTTGCAGCAAACGGAAAGCATCAAGAACATCATTCTGTCGCAATTGTTGCACCACTTCATGATTGTAAAGGTACAACTCCGGTTCTATCCAATCAACCACAAACTTAGAGGATTCACTCTCGCTGTCTGAGCACTGTGAAACTTCAATTGAACCACCATTCTTCTGCACTGCAGTTGGCAATGATGAACTTTCATAACCCTGGGAACCAGAAGGGTATAAGATGGACCTGTAACAATAAACAAATAACTGTGTTATAAACGGATGTTATCTTTTATCTAATTATTATTTAACAGGAAAAATAAAAGAATAAAACAGCAAAATCAGGTTGTTGGCACAAGCAAACCCTCAAAAAAGACTTCCATGTCTAATTCAAAGATGAAAGAACCATAAACCCGGAAACTTCAATTAGTGAGTAAAGACAGCAAGCTACTCTTCTCCATTGGATTGAACATTCTCAGGACCATGGTTGAAAAAATTGCCTATTTTTCAGCATCACCAAGAGAAATCACGATGTCAAACCCTAGATGAAAAATCGGCAAGAAAAAATCATGATTTTTTCATAAATTTCAGACATCACAACTTTTAGATAAAAACAATGATTTTTCATACGTCGACAGGAAAAATCGCCCACCACAATTTGGGGTTCCATAAAGCCAATTTTGGGTTTTTTGTTTTCTTTTTTTTGGGGGGGGGGAGGGGGATGGTTGGTTGGGTTATTTTTCTTTGCAACTGTTGGGGAATGAGAAGGGAAGGGCTTAGGGCTTACCAGCATCAACAACCAGTGTTAAGAAGGACAAATCATTGTTTTCATCACCATCAAAGTTTTTTCTATGGGAGCAGGTATCAGTTCCTATCTGCATATGGCGTTGATATTCTCAAATCCCAAGTATTTCTTCAAATTCCACCCTTTTAACGAGTTATTTTTCTCGATTTATGCAGATTTTTCAAAGTCCATATTGCTTGCCTCTTATTATCATTTCCATGGCTCATAGAACAAACTAGAGGACTGTTTTTTTAACCAGCAAGAGGGTTTTTTTCCCAACAGTGTTTGATCATGTTCTTATTATTATTTTTCATGGCTCATAGAACAATGTAAAGCTCTGTTTTTTTACCAGCAAGCTGTTTTTTTTTTCCAACAGTGTTCGATATTCATTTTTTTCATTTTCTTTTGCCCTAGGTTCGAAGTATGAATTTGAGCAATGCCACAGCCTTTGGACCCATTTTGGCAGTATGGTGAACTTGTATATGGGACAAACCAACAAAGATTGTCTTGCAAACTGTGGGCAGCAAATGACAGAAGGGGATAACCAGTTGAAGTACCACTTGGATAAAATCCCATGGCATGATGTTGAGATTTGTGGTGCATCAACCCTAGAGATTATGCGAACTGCCCACGATGCTATTTATGAAAAGGATAAAAAGAGGGAAGGGGCAGCTGCTACCAAATTTGTGCGTACATGTTGAGGTTTATTTAACTGTTCAACGATTAAATTAATCTAATTTATCCAAAAAAAGGTTAATAGCTTGGGCACCCTATTTTATATGCTCACTATCACACTTGAAGTGGTTATTTGGACTGGGTTGGAGCTTTCGAGCGGTGCGCTCCCCTTCTTGGGCACAATTTTCAAGGCATGTAATATTTATTATATTGGTTCCTTTGAGAGGTTGGCACACTTCTCTAGGGCACACTCTCTTGGGTTGCACACATGGCATATGGAGGAGTATTATATTGACGGGTTCTAACCACTTTGGCACATTCCCCTAGGGTGCACTTCACATGGAGAATATTTATGATTAATTGGGTGCTTGAGATAATTACATGGCACAGTTTCCTAGGGAGCACCTCTCCTCGATGCTCTCTCATCTTTAGACTTTATTGCATGGATATTTCAGCTACACTTGGGACCTGTTACCTCTCCAAGAGGTAGCATATATTTTTATTTGGCTACACCATTGTAAGCCCAAGGATGCAAGTTAAAGCCATGTAAACCATAGTGGATGATTATGTAGTTGACTTCCAGATTTAGTCTGATCATGATCAGTCCCACTGTGTCCCTGTCTCACTATCTCTCGTCCTGGATAGGATTGGAGGCCGTGGTACGAATCTATTGGGACACATGATTGTGTGGAGCCATAGGTCTTATTTAGGGGTGATTGTTGTTTGCGGGGCCTAGCCCGGTCCATGTCATGTACACCTATGTCTTCCCACATGGTTATTTTGTATCAAGTCGGTAGGCATCCCTTGGCCATGGTGCACTATCATTTTGTTCTCAACATGGCAGTGTCACAAAGTTTTCATTGATGCATGTATTTTCATGCAATGCACCCAGGAGGCAAAAATACAACATGGGTTCAAAATTAGCAAAAAAAATCATGAGCAAAACCCATATCACAGAATTCTAATTGATGGAATATTGAGGGAGATAATTTCCCCCAAAGGAAACATCCTACTTCTACAAAATCGTGTGACACATATTTCAAAGTCAAATGGTTAAAGAATGGAACATTGGGGGTCTTCTCACCTTGGAATAATTTTTGGAGGGTCAAAGATACTCTCTCCACATGCAAAACAATTAATTTCTCCATCAAATGACCAAATTGTCCTCTTTTGGGACAAATCGTAACTACTCAATAATCGATTTGACAAGTCGAGCTAGACGTTGGAGTCAAAGTGGACAAATTATGCCCAATGTAGCTCACTCTTCAATGAGAAATTGTCTCTAATTAGAACATTGGATTCTCTCTCACTCAAATAGAGCTTTCTCTTCCACCAAATGATTTTTTTCCTGGTGGGGCGCACCTTTCATGTGGAAAAATAATTGGTCAAGCATTTTAAAATGGATTTTATCCCATTTTGACCATGGATGGATGTAATAAAAAAATATATCAAACGGTTTAGCCTCCAACTAATTGTGGATGAGCAAACCAGGAAAAATTGTTTTTAATGAGGAAGTTAGAAACTAGTCGTTACAAACTTTTCTATATAAGGCTAGCTACTCCTCTCATTTGTTGTTGTTGAAACTTAGTGAGATCATAATGCCATTTTTCAGAACTCAACTTTGTTGTGTCACTATGGATTGTCTACCGTAATGTTTGTTTTTCTTGGTCTTGGATCATTAGATTTATTCTTTGGCAGGGGTTCCTTAGGATAATTGCGGGAGATAATCAATCAATCCATTGAGGGGCTACATAGTCACGTGGAAAAAAGAAGATAGACCTTTGTCTCCTTACTTTCTTTGTGGGATCCAAGTATAATACACCCAAGTTGTTGGACCAACTCCATTGAGAGTAGCTTCAACCAAATGGTCTATTATTACTTCAACCCTAGTTGATTGATTGTCTTGGAGACCATCCTATAGTGAAGCTCTCCTACAAATCCAAGGAGGAACTCATTATTCGATGAATTTCTAAAATTGGGGGCAATAGTGCTTCCACTCCAATCCCAATCGTTTAGAAATCCATCCGGACCAATCTTAAGCTTACGGAGTCACAATTGCACAAACTAAGAGATATCTTAAGGTAAGAGGTAAAGGTAAAATCTCTTAATTTCTTCAACCATTTTATCTAAAATATTTTCAATCATCTTTTATTACAAAAAATACAAAAAAATCATACCCTAGCTTTGTTATTAATTTTTGTCTCTTGTAAGCTAGTAGATCTTGGGGTTTTTGCTACTTGGGATCCTCCCTACCCCAAGATACATTTGCCCTTGACGCTTTGAATGTTATTGAATATATTTACAAGGGTTTTCTTGAGAAAAAGTGTGCAGATCTGTGTTATAACAGGCAAGGAAATTTTCGGATCTACACTCTTTTTTACCATAAAGTGGGTTCATATTGTAAGTATCTTTTCCCTAAACCTCTTTACATTCATTCAAGATCTGTTTTACAAGTCTTATATTCATTTTCTGGTCATTATAGAGCAAAACTACAGCTTAGGAAGTAATTTTGTTGGCTGTAGTAAATTTTGGGTTTTGACCCTAGGAGAATTGAACCCCAATTCTGCAAAAGTAATTTCCAGTCTGCTGGAAATTAATTTTACAGCAGATTCGAAGGCTCCAGGGCTTATCAAACACTTATACTTAGCTTCCCTACCCTTCATACCCAAAGATCTAGTGATCTAGTGCATTTTTGCACTTGTGGGAAGCCTCAAAAAGCTAGATTTCTTGGTGTTTCTTGTGTTTTATTCTGTTTTGTGGGTCTAAAATAACAGGAAAGCGAGGAAATTACTCATTTTCAGCCACTTTCATCAAGGTACTCACTTAATAAATCATCCGGAAAGTGGTAAGAGTGTTTACCCCGCTTTTTTATACTTTATTTGATCATTATTCTTGGAGATTGAGGGTAAGTAAGCTTGTTGTTTGGTTCCTTTATTTTCTACAATATCTTTTATTTCAGCAAGCATAGAAACAATTAACTCCTACCTTCACCTGGTACACTTTGTTTAGGCATCGGTCTTGACTTTCTTGTGTTGAAGCGTTACTTAGCAGGAAGTCTCCCAAAGCCTCTTAGCCTAGGAGTTTGGTTTAAACATGGAAAAGGATAGGTGTTGTGGTGATATTGGGCACCTATCCCCTGTGTTGCTACCATAGCAGTCTATGACCTTGTAGGACTGCTAGTTTGGGCAGCAACATTTTTTGGCATTGTTGTCAGGGAACAAGGTTTTTAAACCAAGGGTCTTCAACGACAAACATCGGTAAACTTTATTGCTTTGCACTTTAATGAGATTATTTTGGCTTTTATCTGCTAACTGTTAAATTTATAGCAGCTGCAAGAGCCATTCTCCGGAAGGATGGCAAAGACCCTAGCTGAGATCTAGGGCCCCCAGTGCACTCCTGGGGTACTTGGTCTGGGACCAAACAGTCAGTGCCATGGCAAAAGATCCTTGTTAGGGCCCCCAGTATATGACCGGGGTTCTTGGTCTGGGACCAAGCAGTTAAAGCCCCTAGATATGTCTAGGGCCCCTGGACATGGTCCAAGGTACCCATGCCTGGGGCATGGGTTTCTTGGTCTGGGACCAAACAGTTAAAGCCCCTAGATATGTCTAGGGCCCCTAGACATGGTCCAGGGTACCCATGCCTGGGGCATGGGTTGATCCTTGGTCTTGCACCCTGGTGGATAAGACCCCAGAAATGTTCTGGGGCAACTTGATCTTCGATCAGGTACTTTGTTGGTATATGACCCTCCTTGAAGATGGGCATGACCACATAAGGGATGTATTCCATATGCAATGATGATAAAGTTAATAAGGTCACCTTGAATATGAATGGACAAGTATTGCCACCAAGCTACCGTGTTGGTTTGGGGTTTTGTTGTTTTTGTTTTAGGGTTAAAGTAAAGTTTAAATTAAAATGTTAATTATAACATGTTTAAATTATTTAATTTAAACATGTTATCTTTAATTATAATTATTTTAATTTAATTTTCTTTATTCTTTGCCCTAGCCTAAAACTATAAATAAACCTACCCTCTACTGTATGAGGGTTAGTCCACATAATTTTTTGTGTGAGGGTTTTATCCACAGAATTTTCTGTGTGAGGGTTTGGGTGATTAAAACCTTCTGTTTGGGTGAGGGTTTGACTGTGTGAAGCCCTTGTGGCCCTATCTCCTTGGTGGCAAGAAAGTTCATTCATCCCTTGGCAAGAGATCCAACCTATATGGTGGATCTATGAACTGGACTTTGTCTGAGCATAACTACAAATGGTTTTGCATCTCTAGTGTGTGGTTGTGACTTCTTCAGAGGTAAGACTTCAGGACAAGGTAAGTTATCTATTCAGCTTATCATCATCAGATCTGGATTTTGCTTTGAGTCTATTTTGTTTTTATCTATCTAGATTTATGTATCAGCATTGAATGTTATCAGATCTGGACTGTATATTGAGTTTGGTTCTTCCTCCTTGTTTCTGTAGTTTGATTTACTGCTCATGATCAGATTGTATTTCATTTTGAGTTTTAGATCTGTATGAAATTTATTCCAGCATTATAGATCAGAACTAATGGTTATTTTAGATCTGCTCTTTAACTACATAACTAAACTATCTTAGATCTGAGCACTCATACTTGTTTTCTCTGTTCAAGTAGTGTAGATTTGTTTTCTAGATATGAGATTTAGTTGTTATTCTCACTGAAATTTAAAAGACACTCTTGTTCTGCTTTACTGCCCTAATTCTAACACTAACATTTCAGGATCTCCTCTGGCGACTCCATTAAAAAAATAAAAATAAAAGAAGTGCAGTGCAATTAAAAGTACTGCAACATTGGTGACTCCATTGTCCGATCTCTGGTAAGAACTTGTGTTTTACATTTTGGTGAGTTTATTATACTTTGTGCTAACTTGCAGAATCTCACCTAGCAACTCCACTTGAAGAAATTTAATAAAGAGATACAACACAAGAACAACTCCTCAGTAATTGGCAACTCCACATCTAGGGTAAGGATACAATTGGTAAGAAAGCTCTCTAGTTTAAACGAATCATCATTATTTATGTTTGAAGTATGGATTTTAGTGAAGAGGAATTGCCATCTCTTGTTTATCTATCTGTTCCTTTGGATTTACCAAATGTTTCAAAATATTCACATCTTCTTGTAGCCAATGTATATGTTCATGTTCCTAAATTTGGTGGAAGTCCACTGTTAGCCATGGATTTCCTATAATCTTTTATGAATTATGTAATTGATGCTAATATTGTATTTGAAGATGTTTTTATGAAAATCTTTGCATGGTCAATGCAAGGATATCTTGCAAGGAAGTGGTGTAGTAGGTTTCAACCTAAAAAATAAAATCTTTCCCTCAATTAATGAAGAGATTTCAAAAGGATTGGATCCCGAGTTATGAAGAGGTTGAAGATATTCAAGTCTTCATAAATCTACAGGGAAGAATGCTAGAAAAGGCTAATGATTTGATTATGGATTACGGTAAGCATCATTCCCAAGATACCCTTATGGAAATGGAAGAGAAAATGAGTGCAGTTTGTTTCTTAACAGAGTATATCAGAACAAAGTATCACAAGCCTTACATGCAACAACTAGAAAATGAAATTGAAGAAACCACGATAGAGTCACATTTGGAATTATGTCCGGATAAGGAATGGAAACTTCACCTCGAGGGCTTTGAGGAAGACCTTGTGACAGATTTTAATGTGTTATCTCAATAGGAAAACAACGGTGAAGACTCTTATCCTACAGAAATTGACAGGATCATGATTGATATAAAAGAAGTCCCTATCAGCCACATGGATGAAGAGGAGGAAAACACCATATTAGGGAGCATTGATGAAGAGTCTTCTCATCTTTCCATTGAAAATCAAGATACAATTGAAGATAATAAGGAAGAGGAGAGCATCGATGACAATGATATTTGTAGAAATTTGAGTAACTAAAAGGTTGCCCAACAGGTCTGTTTTTTACCTCTTGTTGGGCTCTAAGTTTACTCAATCAAATCTGTCATTTCTGTTGTTTTAAGACAGCAAACAGGTCTAGAATTTTTTGCCAAGAAAACTGCCTTCAAACTGATGGTTATATGCTCTTTTAAGGTGCCCTTGCAAGTGTTTTAGTCACTGGATGTTAGCACATGCAAACCTTAAAACATATAGCACTCCTTTAGGATCTTTACAAGCTCCTACTTCTGATTTAAACACTAAGCATACATGATAAATGAACTCAAGTATTTTTGGTCAAAATGACCCTGGATAAAACCCCCCCGGGGAAAACCAGTTTGGAATATAAGTCTATATATGTGATGTAATAAATGTGAGATACAACAAGTACATGAAACAAATGAACCCAATACAAAGGCAACCCCTCTCAAGTTGTTGTACAAGTCAAAAAAGGTGAATGTGCCCAAGCATGGTGTGCCCTTCTCCTTTGTTGCTCAATCTCACTCTAGCCTTGCGCCCTTCCTGCTCAATGCCTTGTAGAAGAAACCCTTGCACACAAATCTTCCCTTGTGTGCTACCTCTCCAACAAGACACTCCAATCAGCAATCTGACAAGTAGAAGACCTCCCTTCTAGGTGTGCGCCCTCCTCCAAGCAAGCATGAACACCACAAATAAATGGAAGCCAAAGCCTCCTAGAGCCCTCCATGGAAGGAGGAGCCCTTGCTGACCTCTTCCTTTGCTTCCATTCCCATCGCCATTGCTCTCCTCTTCCTCTCCAAGTGAACAAAAGATTGAATGAGCCTCCTTTTGCCCTATGTGCCCCTCTTAAGGAATCATAAGAAAACCTAAAAGATCAATGGCTAGGATCACTCCATGCCATATCTAATCCAAGGTTGAGATCTCTCAAAAAGAATCTCAACTCAAAACCCACTTTGGAATAAGTTTCCATAGTTTACTTTATGTCCCTCAATTCACCCACAAAGTGAACTAATAGTCACTTTTCACTCAAGTGACAAATTTCACCCCTTTGACTTAGGAAAATGTCAAAGTGAAATTAGACATAAAATATAAGGCACAATGGGTCAAATATTTCTCTCTTGTGGTTAGAGACCCACAACCACAAGGGGACCACTTCCCTTGGTACACCAAAACTCAACAATATTCAAGAACCCACCCTCCCACCTCCAAATGAAAGTACAGATTTGACAGCCTATATTCCCTTTCGATTATTGGATGTTCATGATAAATCCAGCAGTGATTTGGATGGGGATGACTTAGGGGGTAGTTCTTCACAAAACAAAAATCATGATGGCACAGAAACCGAGAGCATTGATGCATTTCTCCAAGTTGATAGATACAAATGGGATATGGGTTATTATCATTTCGACAACGATCGCATCTATGATACAGAAAATGATGAGCGTGAGATTGCAGAGTTTTTGCCGTATGAGCAACCAAGTTTGGCCATATTACAGGAACAAGGATTGACGAGGTAAAAATACAGCTCCTAATTGTTTAGCATTGTATTATGCTCATTCATTCATTTGTCAACCCGAGGCTCAATGTGTGCTTACGAGGCACTCTGTGCAGTTTACACAGAAAAGAGAACTAGCACAATGTAAACTATGGATACAAAAGAAATGAGTCACAATACTTTGATCCTCAGTCTTGTTGTGGTATTTTTAAGGACTAAGTTTTCTGAGATATCATAGGTTTAACCCCTAAATGTTCACTTAATCGAAATTCATATGCACTGTGATTATGTAGCAAATGTGCACACTTATCAAAAAGAAATATTAAGATCTATGGAATTCAGAAATTATTATCACACTAACATAGCAAGAATAGACATGGCAACTTAAAGGTCCCCATTCTTAGCCATGTGAATGATGTCAAAACTATTGTAGTGGTAGGATCTATCCATACCCAAATTCAACCATGAAATGTTAGGATAGACAACAGATCTTATTCTAAACGCTGGCTGAAATATATTAACTCTAATAGTCATTGATTGTCATTATTCAGCAATGTTCAGGGGCCATTATGCAGCACATAACCATTCCTCAGCATATCATAAAAAAAAATCCATAAACTAACAATCATACATAAATTTGATTAGCATATAAATCTAATTAGCAGCAAATAGCTATGAACAGAAAGCAAATGGTACAGGACTGTACCTGTGAGTGGGCCCACGCTCACAGTACTCCCGTACTCACACTTCACTAAACTACCAACAGAGAATTATCACGCACAGCAGAAATTATATATCAGAAATTATGAAATCCAAAACATCAGTCACCCAGTTTTGTGCTTAATACGTCTCATACAAAATCATGTCCTTGCTCAAGCGAGCACACACATATATATACATAATACATGGTTAAAAATAACTCTATACATAGAGCGCCAATTTCCTATATTCTAGGAAAATTGTTAAAACAACTAGATGCCTAATCCATCAATTTGATGCACGATCCAATAGTTGCTTCAGCTCTCGATCCACCTGTCGGACTATTAAACTCACTCCTTATGCGGATTTCACCATGTGCGATGACGTAAAGATGTTGAGCATCTAATTCAATGCTCACAGTTACTCATCCGTGTCCTTATACTAATCTCCTTTAGTGCTTCAATTGAACAATACCAACTCTTCCACTTGCCCACGTGTCAGTTGTCCATTCAAGGTGCTACTGTGTTGTTGTAGGTGTTGATATGTATATGCAAAATGGAACGTGGTTGTTGTGTTGTCAACTGGACATATATCTTCTTAAAATACTCTCTCTTGAGAATATAATTTATATATCTTCATAAACTGCCTTGAAGATATTCTTAAAATGCCTTACATATATACATATCTTCGTATACTTCAAGAGAATGAACCTGGAACCTTGCATTCTATGGACAGAATCAATGTTATTGAAAATCACATATATCTAATAATTCAAATATCTTCTGAAATTCATTCTAATTCTAATTTATGAACAGAAATTAAGATGATTATGTGGCAGTGCCACAGTGGTAATACCTGTGATAAAGGTAGGACTCTATAGAGATATGTCTGTGGAAAAGATAAAAAGGAAGGCAAAATGCATGTGTATTTAAGAGATAGGGAACAAAAAGAATGCCAAAGTGGGGGTTCATCATCTACCCCTTGTCGATCTGGTTGCATGTCCTCATGCAACCTATTCCTCTTCTGTTATCCCTGCATGGACTGCTCCCCAGTCTAAGCTGGGTGCCCAAAATCACCTGGATTGTAATACCCAAGGGTCCTTTCCATCTGTAACCATTGAATTCTTTCCTCTTCCTTATCCCAAGTAGTAGAAGCTTTATAGAACCTGTTGGGGCACCAAATAATAGAGAAATGGAACCTCAACCCTATCCACCGACTACCATATCTGAGTAAACAGTTGGCATAGAATGAAGCCCCATTGAGTGCCAATCCGAAATATGGATACCCTATTGGGTTCCGGTCCCTTAGATATTTAGGGAGAACTTCCCAAATATCATGAGAGATCAATAGTGCCTAAACGGAATGTGCTCTAGACACCTGCTTGAAGTCTGATATGGCAAAATTTCTGGTGCTGACGAATGGTGACGACATCTCCCGGATCTTCCCTTAACCTCTGTAGATCATCTTTCATAATATGAGGCAATGGATATTCATCTCTCACATTTAGACTTGTCTCAGCCTCCATTCTCCTATAGAATTATGCATCTTTCTTCCATTGAGAGAGACCAAGGATGTGAGAGGTGAATGCCCTTAACTGAACATTTTCAACACCGGGTTTGGATTCTAGCGGGCATTGTTAGGGAGGATGAAGTTATAAAGATATAATTCACACAACAGATTTTGGTCCTTCATTTCTGCAGAGACATAGATACTGCCAAAGTCATCTGGTTGCTTAATCTCATGAGGTTGTTCTGCTGCCAATTGTTTCAATCTGAAGGTTGCCCACTGATCATGCAAGAAGAGAGGATAAGACTTAGGTGGCTCTCTACTGTATATGCCTTCAAAGGTAATCTCAATAGACTTCTATACTAACTTCTTTGTATCCTCGCGTTGTTGTTTATATTGTTTAATCTTGTCAGTCCATCTTTGTTCTTGCTGTAGGTACATGGAGAACCACCTTGCCTTGAGCTTTTCTATGGCTTGCCTGTGGGATTCCTTATTGATGATCCCCAAGTCAAAGAGTCCATCATTGTTTCTCCACTGGGGTAGATCCGGTTTCAACTACATAAAGGCATAAGTGTTGGTAATGACATCATCCAGGAAGGTGTTAAAAATCTTTTGTGCTTCCTCTGCATGGATTTTGGCACAACTTTCCACTCTCTCTTCCGACACTTCTTCCCCTTGGATATCCTCCATTAGATTCCCTGGATCCTTTGGGATTTTATGATATCTCAATCTGCTTTTGAGCTTCTTATTCTGCAGCAAGAGTCTTCGATTTTGCTTAAGCAAGGCTTCGTAGCTAGGGCTGCAAAATCGGAAAAGCTTGGGTTCCACATGCCTCTTTCCCTTTTTCTTCTTCTTATCATGTCCTTTATGCCCACGAATGAAGTGTGGACTGGCTGGCATGTCCCGAGACTCATTTACCACCTTGGTCGAGGAAGGGGAGGAATGGGAAATTTCAAATCCCATCCAAGTCTGTTTTGTATCCAAAAGTGGGGGTTCTACCCCTTCAGGCTCGGCTTCAATATCGATCATAACATCATCCTGTTCTCTTCCTGTTTCTGAGTTTTCAACAAGCTGTTCATCGGATGCCTCTTTTTCAGACCCTGTATCTTCCTCCTCAACAGTGGTTGTGCCTAAGATTTTCCGAGAGACTCTTGCGGATCTCCTACACCCTATAGTGACTCCCTCGGGCCTCTTCTTAGGTGGTAAGGTCCTCATTTTAGGTTTAGACAGTGTTGAGCCCATGAAAGTGCTTCATGAAACCCCTAATATGTTCAGCTCCTCACTTATAACCATCATTATGAGACCCTTGTGATATAGAGCAGTTTCAGGATTTCGTTTCTTTCTCAAAAACTCAACCATTTTAGACAAGCTTCTATGTAAAAAGTAAGGCATGCTGAGTGGCTTGTCCCCTCTTAAATGTAGCAAAATCCTGATGTGTTAATGGTGGACCAAGTTATACCTCCCCTCACAAGTAACAAACTTTTGTAGGTGGAATACCACCTCATCCCAGGGAGGGCTTAGTGCTTCCCCGGCTATCCCCCTTCTCAGATCTGGAAGTGGGGATGGTGCCTTAAGAAATGGAATCCAACTTTCAAGGGCCACTTTAAAATTTTTATACCATTTTTCTCCTTGCAGTGGCAGCCCTGTAATTCTGCTCAAAGATTCTTCAGACACAAGGATATTTAACCTTCTCACAGTGGCCTGTCTGCCATCAAAATTCTGAGCAAATTCCATGGTGAGATCAAGATCAAATCCCTGGAATTTTTCTAGGAACTATAGCCATCCAGCCTGCTCAAATATCCTCATGACTGCTGGGTTTTTTCTAATATTGTCAATATTATTGGGCTCGTTTCTATTCGCTGCCCCTCCCATTTTTCAAAGAAGAACAACTGTTCAAAAGAAAAATGCTACATAATGATATGTGAACTCCCTCTTACCTCAAAATCCCGCTATGTCTCGTTGCAGCAGCCTTCGTCGTCGGACTTGTAATTTTTAACTCTGCATTGAACTCCTGGACATGCTCCTTATAATCAGCAACTTACCCTGCCTCTGTCGTTCATAGATGTTCTAGCCTGATTCCTCCAGCATCCAACTAATCGACCTTTGATTGTGCTCATGGTCGGGAGCCAATGCTGAACCCGACTCTACTCGGGAATGACCCTTATTTCACCCCATGCCCATTGTTGGCATGAATCTCGACTCTCACCTGTGTAGCTGCACCCTGTGCTTTGTATGTTGAACTAACTCAACTCTATCCCTCCTACATGTTGTATAATCATTGTAACTTCATGTTGTAGCTTCACTCAAGATCTAACCCGACTCTATACTCGCTTCCAGAAAGGATCTCGATGCTATCCTGTGCTTGCACTTGGAATTAAAACCCGATTTGGCCCTTGTATAGCGATTAGGGAGTAAACACTTGAAGGTGCAGGATAATGGGTAAGTTGTCGGGATAATGAGCAAGCGATCGTGGCTATGTGTACTGGCGACAGAGTGTATTCATAACAGGTGGTGTTTCGAGTGGTATCCCTTTTATGCCAAATGTCTTGATTCAAAAGGATATGGTGGCAAGGTATGGTAGGGGTGGTTCGAAAATATGATTGTGTTCATACGTAAGGGAATGAAACTACAGTTGTCGGTACGATTGTTGCTTAATGGTTGGCGTATGATTATGTTTTCTACGTAATGGCCAAAAAGCTAAGAAATAGTCAAAGTATGAATGGTCCGGGTATACTAGTCAAGTGTATAGTCGCCAAGGGATAGTGAATTTAGTGATGTAGTTAGGTCAGGTTATTATGTGTCATTCGTCACTTATGTTGTTCATTATGTAGCATACAAAGATAGGGTTGTATGGGTAGTGGGTAGCCCTTAGGTGTAGTGCTTAGTGGAATATAGAGTTAACAGTATTATTACTTTACCAAATAATCTCCCAATTTCTAATTCACAAAAGAGAAAAAAACTTGAACCAACTCAATGGAAAATTGTAGGTGCAAGTGTTCCATTGTTGCCTTGTTGACTTTGGTTGGTCATGACACGCCCTTTATAACCCTGCAGGATCCATGCAATATTTGTAATTTGACCATATCCTTGCATACTTCAAAAATGATACGGCAGAAAGAAGATGTAGATTGTGAGCTCATCACCAGACATTTGTTGTTCATAGATGTTTTTTTTTTTTTTTAAACAAACCTTCTCTGTCGATGACCCGGTTTTCAAACAAGAGTCTGCTCCATTGCGCCCCAAGGTGTTTTCACAACTGGAATTCCTTAACTAGGTGATATTGGCCAGTAATTGGTTTTCCAATATCATCAGTGCCGGCAGCGCCTGAGACCAGGTTTTCACTGTCGGATCTTTATTACTCCTTTTTTTTTTTTTAGTAACAATGTAAAAATAGGTCACAGAACAGCGGGCACAGGGGGCGATGCCATTGTGCCCATTATATTGAGATCATTGTGTTTGACTACTTCCTAAATGAATTCCTCCTTGGTCTTGGGATTCTGATATAGCCTCAGTCGATGGCCATTTGCCATAAGTGATATCCTTGCTTCGTCAATGGTACGAAGTTTAACGGAGCCATTCTCGTATACGGTATCTACCTCGTATGGTTCGAGCCATCGGGTGTGGAACTTGCTTTTAAAATCCTTATACCGTGAATCAAACATGAGGACCCAATCCCCCTCTTTAAATTTATTTTCTTTGATGAATTCATCATGCCATTTAGCTCTCCGTTGTTGAACTAAAGCAGTTTGATGTATTGCAGCTTGGCGAATCCCATCAAGCTCATTAATCTGCTCGAGCCTATGTTGTTGGGCTTCTGAGAGATCCGAAACCACTTGTAGTGCAATCCTCAGTGTTTTGATCTCGAACTCGATGGGAAGAAACCACAAGCTTTCCATACACTAATTCATAAGGAGTAAACCCCGTGGTGTTCCTCCAGGTGGTTCTGTAGGCCCATAAGGCCTCTGGGAGCTTGTGAGCCCAGTCTTTATGATGATGCTAGACTATTTTAATCAGGATAGCTTCTAATACTCGATTTGTGAGTTCTACCAGGCCATTTGCCTAAGAATGGTACGAAGTTGACATTCGGTGCTTAATCTTGAATTGCTCAATGATGGACTGGATGAGTCGTGAAGTGAACTGGGTCCCTTGATCAGTGACAATCTCCTGGGGAACCCCAAAACGGACGAAGATATCTTCATATAAGAAGTTGGCCACTACAAACTCTGTGGCCTTTGGAAGTGCTTTGGCTTCGACCCGTTTGGTCACGTAGTCTGCACACACTAGAATGTACATACTCTGCTTTGATGGTGGGTTAATAGGTCCCATGAAATCCAGGGCCCACTTCTCAAAGGGTTCTATCTGAAGCTGAGGCTAAAGCGGCATCTCATCTGATTTCACAGGTCTTCCCATTCTTTGACACTTGTCGCAACTCCTGACGTACTGCTTGGCGTCCCCAAAGATGGTCAGCCAATAATACCCCAGGTATAGTACTCTATTTGCAGTTCTTTTATCTGCAAAGTGGCCTCCGCAAGGTTCATCATGACATGCTTTTAGGATGTCATACATCTCGTCCTCTTGAACACGGCGTCGGATAATATGATCGTGTCCGGTACGGAAGAGATATCCTTCGATCCAGGAATATGTTGCGCTCTGTCGGATAACCCTTTGAAGCTCTTTTGGGGAGAGATGTTGCGAGAGTCTACCTGCAGCCAAGTAGTTAGTGATATCTACAAACCAAGGTGTGTTAGCAGATAAAGCTAACAAGTGTTCATCTGGGAAGTTATCTTCCACTGGAATGGCTTCTCCTTCGTTGGTGAGTCGAGAGAGGAAGTCAACGACGACATTTTCCTTCCCTGGTTTATCAATGATTGAAATGTCAAACTCTTGGAGTAAGAGCAACCACCTGGTCACTCTGCCATTGGTGATGGATTTGTTCATAAGATAACGAATGGCAGAGTGATCAATATGTACAAAGACTGAATAACTTGTGATGTAATGACGAAATTTATTAATAGCATACACAACAGCAAGAAAGTCTTTTTCGGTTACGGTATAGTTCTTTTCAGCAGGGGTAAGATTTTTACTGATGTAATAGATAGCATACGGACGTTGTTCCTCTTTATGTCCGAGAACAACTCCAATGGCTGTATCTGAAGCGTTTGTAGAGATATGGAAGGGTATGGTCCAGTTGGGACCCCGCAAGATAGGTGCAATGGATAATCTTTCTTTTAAAGTTTCAAATGCGGTCTGACATTGATCATTCCAAGAAAATTCCGTAGCTTTTGTGACTAATGAAAACAGGGGGGATGCTATCTTTGTAAAGTTTTCAATATATCTTCGATAATATCCTGCATGTCCTAGAAAGCTACGGACATCTTTCAGGGTTGTGGGTACTGGAAGGTCACGAATGACTTTGATGATTGATCTTAGCAAGATCTACCTGGATTCCTGTAGGTGATATACGGTGCCCTAGCACAACCCCCTCAGTACAAAGCATATGGCATTTCTCATGGCTAAGAGAGAGGTTGGTTTCTTGGCACCTGATCAGGACTTTTTCTAAATTGTCTACAGCTTCTTGAAAGGTATCTCCATACACAGTAAAATCATCCATATAAATTTCCACGCAATCGTTGGTCAAGTCAGAGAATATCCCTAAGACAGCCCTCTGGAATGTAGCGGGAGCGTTACATAGTTCAAATGGGAGTACTAGGTAAGCATAGGTTCCCCATGGGCATGTAAAAGTGGTTTTCTCTTGATCCGTAGGGGTGAACTGTATTTGATTATATCCGCTAAACCCGTCAAGAAAAGAGAAGCATTTTTTCCCTGCCAAGGTATCCAAGACTTGATCAATGAATGGTAATGGGAAGTAATCTTTCAAAGTGGCCTTATTCAGCTCCCTGTAGTCTACACAAATACGCCACTTGCCATTCTTCTTCGGCACAATAACCAAGGGTGAAACCCATTTGCTATCGGAGATTGGGTAAATGAAATTTACGTCAAGGAGCTTCTGGAGCTCCCCCTTGACTATATCCTTCAGAGCAGGGTTCATCCTCCACTGAGGTTGTAGAATAGGTCGAGAATCCTCCTTAAGATAGATGCGATGGGTACATAGATTAGGGTGGATCCCTTTCATGTCAGTATAGTCCCAAGAGAAGGTGGAACTGTGTTTTCTTAGTATTTCTATGAGTTGTTTTTGTTGAGAAGAATCTAGCTTAGCATTGATATTCAAGGTTTTCCCCGGATGGATTTCAATAGCTAAGCCTTGGTCTCTAGGGGTAGCCTCTATAGGAACCAATTCATCTAGTAATTGTGTTGGTTCAATTGGCGAATAGACTTCCTAGAACTTCTCTCTGAGGATGTGCTCCAGAGTTGGGTGGTTGGCTATATGAGGATGTGCTAGATATATACAGATCAAATCATCTTCGGTAGCTTGTTTAAATGTTGATGCTTGGTCGAGGGTTAACAGAGGTTGTGTGGGTTCCTCATCGCTATCCTCGACCCAAGGGGAATTCTCTAGGTCAGGGGATGGTTTAGCAGGAGGATAGAGGGTTAGATTTTTAGTTGAGTTTCCATGGGAGATGGTCATGTTACATGATCTACAGCCGATATATGCGTCGGCAGTGGCCAACCAAGGTCTCCCCAGAATCAATGGGTATCCCCCTAGGTTGGCCTTTGGTTGTAGGACCATAAAGTCGGTTGGGTATTCCCATGAGTCTACAAAAACAATTACATCTTCCAGCATCCCCTCAGGTTTTACTGTGGATCTATCTGCTAGTTGAAGGACTGTAGGGGTAGGTCGAAGACCAGGCAGCTAAAGTTTCTCCATGGTTTCTTTGGTCATTACATTTATGGCCACTCCTAAGTCCACCAAAGTGTGTGCAATGGAAATGTTATTAATGTTGACTTTGACTACCGGACTTCCTGGATCCATGTATTTGGCCATAAATACTTTCCCTAGCATTAGATCCACTAGCTTCCCTATGACATGAACAATTTTT